>JAJOOI010017741.1:0-13896 GCA_029582585.1 Solanum bukasovii
CTTTAAAGCTAGATACACCCCCCCCCCCCCCCCCTCTTTCTTTTCCTTTTGGAATTTTGTTGGACCTCCCAAGGAAAAGGCAGTTAAGAATGCCAATGATCAAGGTTTCCGTTAGCTTGTTCAAGTCTGCTAACATCAGCAAATATCCTCCCGCCCCTAAAGAACAGGGGATTGATTACCCAGGAGTGGTTTGAAAGGTTTCCCCTCTAGTTGGTGATGATTTTGATTCTAGTAAGATGGTGCATACAAACAGCTACAATAAATCTAGTCATATAGACGGTAGACCTATTAAAATGGTTCAGTATTTTCAGAAGTTTCATAGTGAAGAGGGAAACATAAGCTCATCATTCACATTGTAAGCATCAACAAATCTACTAGCCTCTGCTGCTGCCTCATGATCTTCTATACCTGTTATTGCACCTAGTGTGTCTTAATTGTAACTTGTTGTATCAGCAAAGAAATTAGCAACTGAATTGTCATCTCTAAGTAAAACTCCCCACTCTGTGAAACAACTGATTTTACAATCATGACCTCTATCAGGCTGTTGATCATCTCTTTCAGTATTCCAATCTGTTGAAGAAATCCATTCAGTTCAATCTGAGGCTTCTCTTGATCATGAACCACTACTTTGTTTCATACGAGAGTTTGACTTCCTTTTTCTCCTCCACATGTGGAATTGTCAAGTGGGGTTGTTTAGTTTAGTTTTGTATTTCATTCTTGGGATCACTGATTGATGAACTTGAAGATGATGATGCTGCCTATGTTCTCTTGAGTTCTTGAACTCTTTGGTGAATTACATTAACATTAGGCTGAACACTTAAGTTTAGCAACCCAGTGCTATTAGGGAATATTGATGAAACAAGTTGTTGCTTGAAGTGAACCATTTGAACTTTTGTGATTTGTTCATGTGGGGTAAATTAAGGTAAGCATCTGGTCCATATATTCTCCTAGCTGTTTCATCATAAGCCATAACAGCTTCTTCTGCTGTAGCAAAAGATCCTAACCAAAGCCTTCTTCTCTTCTTTGACTTTCTGATTTCGGCTACCCATTTGCCCCATGTTCTTTGTCAAATGCCTCGGTATTTGCATAACGTGTTCTGAGGACCACCTTTTCCTCACTTGAAAGCCCGTTTGGTACGCTAGACTAGATTATCTGTGTCGTGAAGAGTGATATTTTTGCTCAGTGTTGAATGTGAGGGCTATATGGTAAGGCGTGGGGATATGTATAAGAGAGAATTTGTAGTTTGATTTAAATGTTTTCACGTTTGTTGAAAGTCTTATAAGAGCTCCTGCATATGTGACCGTTTGAGCTTAGTATAGTATACACTGCATATCAAGTCACATTATTCTTATTTCTAATTTCCTTCATTGTTTATTTTCCTACTGTTCTTTATTATGACGTAGTAAATGATGAAAGAACGATCGATCACATCTTTAATAGTAGGTTTTGGGTTCGAGCCTTACTAGGTACGGTGTTACCATCGTTTAAAGTAAGTGTATCCAAGAGTGGTTTGACAAAACCAAGTTGGGCCAAAACCAAGGGCCTTCATGGCTTTTCTCGATTAATTCGATCCTTTTTCTATTAGTTGCTTTTGACAAATTCAAAACACATCTGAATATGTTTTTTGTAAAAGAAAATATCACAGTTTTTTACCAATCTTTCTTGATTATTTTCAAAAATCACCCAAAATAATTTTCCAAAACGAAATATTCCAAACACTTGCGAATTTTGAACTAAAATATATATTCTACTAAAACCAATACCGAGATCTCCTTACAAACTACCAAAAAATATCTTTTTGAACTATTATAGCTAAATTACCAAATCTACAAGTACTAACCAAAATCGGCAAATATTTACCCACTTTCAAGGTAGAATATACTTTCCTCACACTTTTCTTTTTAATCGGACCTTAAGAAAAACACATTTTCTTAATTGACAGATGTTTAATAACGCTATCAGCATTTTAATGATGTTTGATCCCACTTATCTGGCAAGAAATTACAAATATATACTCGTTTATTTAAAAATTCATTTGTTTTAAGGATAATTTTGAACTACTGCAAAGTTTTTCGTGTTCAGTCAAACAATTTCACATAAATTGGAATGCAGTGAATACATTAATTAATTAATTAATTAATTATCGTAAATTTTTTAAAGAAACATTTGTTTAATCGTTTAAAAGGTTTTCTCCCATTAACATCCCTCTTGGTTTTGTCTATGAGATTAATATACTAAAGTAGAGAAGTGAGAAGTTGCACTTTATTGATCTCGAACTCAGATCACGATGCATAAAGCAAAGATTTTGGATTTGCACAATCAATAGTAAAGTATAAGTAGGTAGCAGCAGTATTATGAAGGAATTGATGGAATATGAAAACCACCAACTGTAAAATAAAAAAGTTATGCTTCATTTAACAAGTTGCCCCTCCATTTTAGGCCTACTGTCTTGATTAAAGGTTTGAAAAAATCTCTGATGCCTTGTATCAGTAAATTTATCAACAATTGAGGAAACTTGAATTGTTCAGAGCCCAAAGGCCAAAGAATTTATAGTAATCATGAAAAAGGTAGTGCCTTTATCCCATATTCATGCAGCTAACGTACCTGTAATCTAATCCTATACCACTTTTGCTGCTCGCATGGCCAGTCACACCGTGGTAGAGTCGGGATTTGAAATTTATAAATTCAAAATTTTAGTCTTTAAAAATTATTGAGTTCTGTTGTTTGGTAGCTGGTTTGGAGATGCATTATGCACGTATTAAATCTTGCATAAAAAATACCACATTTTGATAGTTGGTTTGGAGGAAAATTCATCATGTATAAAATTAATGTGGTGTTTGATTTGCAATTAAAAAATCCACTAATCTGTGTATAATTTTATGCAAAATAGAAAGTGAATAACTACACAATCATAACTAATTTTTGTATAAAATACTACATAAATTCGATCATAACTAATACATGCATAACTCTATCAAGCTACCAAACGACAATTAATAATTTATACATATGATATTCGATGAGTTTTTAATATATATACAAGAGCTTGATCAAAACTTGCTTACGGAGTTCGACCGAATCCATTATCGGAACGCTATCCGCGCTAGGTCAGGGACTCAGGCACGCGTTAAAATATTTATACAGTTAACTGAGAGATCTCGGATATTACATTTCATTGCACACGAAAAAAGTGTATTTACAGTTTATCTTGTCACTTCCAGTTTATGTAATAAAAATTAAATTTGCTTACTGCAGTACTAGAAATCTTTTTGTCTTATTCTAGCTAGCTAGCTCTTCTTTTACGTTATTACAACAGTTTTTTAAATGATAAATTTAATTTTATAAAGGAGGCTTACGTGGAAATATTCTTGACGAACTTTATAATATATCAAATATATAATGTATGTAACTTAAGCTTCAAATACTAATTGCCTGGAATATTGACCTTAAAGGCTTAAATATGATCTGATTGTATATACAGTATTTTTTTATATTATTAATGTACATAATTTAAATTCTTTTATACTCTACTACTTGTAATATTTTAGATAGAACAAGATACAAGTAAAATGACATACTTCCAAATTTAATAAGTTTACTGGATGAAAAAGCTTTCTCTAGGTTCCTCCCATTTCAATTAGGATGTTACATTATCTTTTATACTCATTGTAATTACTTAATATTTAATATTTATGATAGACAACAATGATACAACTGCTAATCATTCTGTTTTTAATCTAGAGGCCCCTCCTTTTTGTCTTGTATATAATAAAGGGGTTTAATTATTGTCATTTATATATGTAAAAAATAACAAATTAACTTTTCCGTTTGAGCACCTGAAAATAATAATCCCTTCTTCTCAATATGTAAATTATTTTATAAGACTTTCAAGATTATACGTTCGAATGCACGATTAAAGTAAAAAAAAAAAATACTCTTCAAATTCTAACTGTATCATATTTTTCTCTTTCAACCCATGATGACTTGATTGAATGTGAGGTTTTTATCATATACATATGTATCCCAATAAAAGTATTTCCTCGTAAAAGATATCTATAATTGCAGTATGATTTTTTTTTTATAATGTTCCATTATTAGTTGACGTGTCATCTTTATTGTCGTATTTTTTTTTTCCATAATTGCTTTGATTTGATTCTCTTGATCCAAGAGTCTTTCAGAAAACAACTTTTTTATCTTTACAAGGCAACAATAAGTTTTATGTACACTCACCCTCTCCAAACTTCACTCGTGAAACTTCATGCGTATGTTGTTGCTGATAACATAACAAATCAAGATTATGTATAACTTAAACTAATTACTACTTGTAATAAGTTTTTGTAGGCTAATTCTACAGTAGTGTAATTTTATACCAATTATTTGTAGAAAACAAGTTGAATGACTAGACGAGGCATCATAAAGGTAAGTAAAATTTCGGATGCGTGTTTCATGGATGTCGCTTTGCTGTAAAATTAGGGATCAGTCAATGGTCATATATATCGCGTAATGACTCCTTTCACGTCAAATCCACTTTTATCAAGCCTAAATTTTGATGTCCTAGCTAGTGGTGGAGCCATGTATATTCGATCAATCTCAAATTTCTTTGTCCGAATATTACATTATAATATATAGTTAAGTTAAAAAATATATTTATATATATATATATATATATATATATATATATTACATATTAATATTCTTGATTTCTACGCGACTTTACTTCTTTATAGATTCTGATTTCGCCATTGGTCCTAGCATAGACTTGTTGTTTCTATATGATAGATGCAACGATTGAGGGAATCCTGGAAAATTGTTAAACATAAAAGAATCTAGTAAAGTTGATGGAAATTTATACACATTTTGGGGAGGACGTTATGAATTTATAATTTGCAGTTTCTTTGTTGGGTTACATCTATGTTCCATCCATCAATCCTGACCAGTCAGAACCAGCGAATCAATTTCCAATTCTCACTACAAATTAAAGTTTGACTGTTCACTAACATAATCCCTACGTTTCAATTGATTTGTTTGTTTTGACTCAAGAAGCTGCTCACTCTGCTTTATCGAGAAAGGGAGCAGTGAGAAAGGGGTGACTATCATACGGAAATGAAACTAGTAAAGTAAGATGCCAGAACTCTTGCTTTCGTCTTGTCTTTACTCTTCCCCCATCCTCCCGTCGCCTGTCCGCTCAACTCTGATACCCGAATCTCCTTTTGTTTGAAGTTTATTGGACGTGAATGAACCCGAACAGACGTACCCGCCGCTTATGCTTTCTGCCATATGGGTTCAGTTTCATATTGCGCCTTAGCGCACTGTGCATCCCCTTTCTTGCTCGTTAGCGTTGTTTTTTATTGCAGCTAGCGCGCTTGACTAATAAGATAGAGAGGGCCTTTCTCGCTTGTTTGAAGCCATATAAGGCTTTCTTCAATCGGCAAACAAGGGGGAAGTTTGCCACACCAACCCTTAAAGAGATAGGAACTCCAGCGCAGCGGTAAGAAAAAGTCACTCAGTGAATCGATGGATATGAAGTTTTATAAGTAAAATACCTTTTTGATTTATGTGATGTTAAATTATAGATATATAGAATGTATTAAAATATTTAAGAAATTAAAAAGCTTAAACCAAATGGTGTTGAAGATAGTATATATCATTCCATAGATGTAGGCGTGTTGTTGGCTTGTTCTTTTCTCATTGCTAAGGTATACCCCTTGGTCAAAAAGACAACCAAAAGCATTCATGATTGACAATTATTAAAGTAAATTTCTTATTATTATTTATAATCTGAAAAAAAGAAGATAATTAGCTTGCTATTATACTGAATTTTACATTGTCCTTTTATATATCCAGGCCGGAGTTAGAAGTAACACATTAAACTCTCTTTATGTTGTAGTGAAAAATATTTTTATGTATATATTTTAGACGTTGAATCTCTTTTAACTGTATTTTGTTTGTTATTTCTTAATATTTTGAATATTTTTACTAGTTCATCAAGCCTAAATTATTTTTTTACTACTCTGTCCATCTTTAAACTCCCACCTCCACTAAATTTCTGCACTATCAATTTTAGTTAAAAAACAAGTTTAGGTGCAAATGCTTAAGGTAGTTTCAGAATTTAGAAAGCAAAATGATGATTAGTAGCATTAGCAAAAAACAGTTAAATATTGTACTCCAATTAAACACTAACTAAATCATGATTAATAACATAAAAGAAAAGTTAAATTTATTACTCCATTAACAACTAAATCATGATTAACGACATGGATTAATCAAAGGGAGGTTCTTCTTCTACCTACAGTAGGTGGGTGGGGATCATGAATTGACATCCTCCTTACTCTATCATTATCATTATTACCTAAAAACAAAGTCTCCCAAATATCGGAGAAAGCTTCAACGATCACTCCATGATAATGCTTTCCGTTCAACGACAGAAAACATTGTAAAAGCTGCTCTAGCTCATTCTTCTCAAACATTTCATTTTCTAAAATCATTTCCATCATTGATCTCTTGAAATCTTCGTACGGGTCCTGAGATTTCTTCACTATCGCGAAACTCTCCTTCACTTTCCCATCCACACTACACGGTATCAGCTTCTTGAATACCGATAACCTTGCTGGTAACTCGCTGTCTGATGATGTAGAAACTGACGATCTTCTACCTGTTCAGACGTAATATAATTAATTAAATATTTTTTAACACACTAGTGCAACAAAAGTCTTTCCAAAATATATTTTCACATATTCGACCCAAAAATAAGTAAGTACCAAAGGAAGTACATTGAGACATAATGAAAATTAAATAGTTTTCCGTTTTAATTAGTGTAATGAATTTTGATTAAGCTAAAAGTTAAAAGCAATTCACACATATTTGTATTTTAATAAAATTATCGATCTCTAAATATTATATGCAGCCGGGATATCTTTTGGAAACAGCCTCGAGATATAATGATAAGATCTGCATACACTCTATCCTCCCAGACACAGTTAGTGGAATTTCAGTGGCTATGTTAGTTGTTGTTCTTGTTGGATATCGATCCACGGAATAGGAGAAGATGAAAGATATTTGTATACACTAGCCTCTCCCGATTCCACACGTGAAATTATACTTATGAATGTTATTGTAAAATTATTTGTTAATATAAACTTTTACCTTTTGAAGAGGAAAAACTTGGTCTAGAATGCTTGAGTCTCCTCTTGGTGGTAGCGTTTCTCTTGTGACGACGCCTCATTGTAGTGGTCTCACATATGGTTTCTAACTGAGGGTTGAAATCAGTAGATGAGTCATCGCTTGAGAAATCGAAACAGCTTCTGGAAGATGAAACTAAAGTTTCAGTTTCCTCTTCATTATTATCCCAATCAGTAGTACCGCTTAAAATCCCGCTGTACTCATCAGCTGAGGAAGTACTCATACGGATTATTCTACTTTTTGTTTTCGTTTTTTTAACTTGCTGTTTCTTCTTCTTCTCAACAACAATTCTACTGAATCGCGGAGGAGTAAGAGGAGGTCGTAAGGCCAAATTGATCTCCTCTTCTTCTTCTTCTTCAGACACGAAGGAACTAGAAACCACGTGAAACTTCTCTTCTTTCTCCCACTTGAATTCCGATCTACAGCCAACGGAGATCATCATGGATTCCGGCACGTAATTACGGTGATTTTGATCAATAAGAGGGAAATCGGGAGAAATATGTTTTGTACTAGTGAGCTTATGTGGGAAGAAATTAGGATTTTGGGGAAGAGACGAAGTGTCTTTGGAACGGCAGGAATTGAAAGAAGCAATAACTCTGGAGAACCGAAGCTTGAAACTTTTTCCCATTCTTTTTGTCTCTGCTTTTTTTATTTTTGCCCTTTGAAAAAGTGTGATGTGAGAATTATTTATATTGGGGACAGGGGGTGAAAAGAGCGTGACCCAGCGTCTCTTAATGTTGAGTTATTAGTCAAAGTTAATGTAATTAGTTTTACTGATAACGGTTTAATTTCTCCTTTTCACGCTAATTAAGACAAATCATTCTAATTTTTGAAAGAGTTTAACTTTTCCACACTAGACATTGTAAAAACAATTTGAATTTCACCATTCATATAAATTAAGACGGAGAAAGTATAGCTTATCACGTGCGTTGCAGAGAGGAGAAGAGAATGCGACAAACTTCAAATTACTAGTACTGTTAAAATGTTACATTGAATTAGAATGTTGTAATTGGGGCTGAAAGTTGTAGCTAGTTAGTGAGCAACAGGAAGCTGCAGTGTCATTTATTAAGTCAAAAAACTTTATAGAAAAAATTGAATCAAAGGTCTGAAATTAGTTGGCGTCTAGCAGGCGATAGAATTTAATAAAGTGAATGTATCTACTATCCAGGGAAAAAAATCGTACTCTGTTGTTTTCCCATATTTCTCTCCAACTTCATTCATTTCACCAGGACATAACCTTTCAGTTTAGCCATAAATTTTGAAGTAAAAAATTTCAAGTTTTTGAAAAAGAATTTACTTGAATTTTTTGAAGTTTTGTGTGTGTAAATCCCAAAAACTACTTGTTTATTCTATCTTTAAATTAGATCAAATTTTATGAACATATAGATATCTTAAGATTATTTGTTTTAAAAATTACTTTCAAAATCTATGATCAAACGCTAGCTACTCATTAAACTTTAGCGCTAGTTACTAATTATGTGTAAATTTTGTTTCATGCACCAAGTAATAGATAAAATTTGATGAAGTCGAACAATTGCAACTCTATTCTTACGCGTCAGGCGGATACAACTCAGAAGTCAGAAATCATACTCCATTTGTCTCCGTTTAAATGACTTACTTTTCTTTTTAATCAGTCCAAAAAAGAATGACATATTTCTATATTAAATAGTAACAATTGAACTTTAAAATATCAACTTTACCCTTAATAAAATGATTTATAACCACACAAATTTCTATCATTCATTTTAGACCACAAGTTTTAAAATTCGTACCATTCACTCACATTCATATACCTGCGAGTCAACAAGTGGAATAGTGATAACATACAAAAATCTCACCAAATATTCTTTTTTTCTTCTTCTCACTTTCCCTCCTCTTATATATGGATCCACGACATGCTTATATAGTTATATATAATTAGAAAACATTAATTGGAAGGTTTTATAACATTAAAAAGAAATTAATATTGGCGGTGGGGATGCTGAGTATGTTTGGTTTGATATTATTTTAACTTCTTAAAAAATAGGAAAGACTTTTGTACTTGACAAAGTAATAAGTAGGAGAGTCTAACGAACAAACAAAGAAATTATATGCATCTCCTAGGTTACTCTGCCAAAAAAAATAAATAGTGAGACAAACGTGCATGGATGTCAAAAAGTAGTTTGCAAAGAAAGGTATTATTTTGTCTTCGATATAATGAAACCATTTGCATATTAGGGAACTTGAGAGAAATGGAAGAAAAGGAACTAATCTTTAGTCTTTGGACAAAAGTGTTTTCAATGATATGTCTTGAGAAAAGCCAATTCAAATAAGAAACCTTTAAAAAGATTATAAGGGAATCCAAGAAAACAAAATCATCCATCCATGGACTTGCCCTTTCTTTTCTCTGTTTTTCTTTGAATAACTATCAGTCTATCACTTGCATAATGAGTAAAATTTCATAAAGTGGGGCTTTAGAAGGATAAAGTGTGTATGCAGACTTTATTTCGAAAGATTCTTGGCTCAAGCAAATTAAAATAGAAAGTAGAAGAAAAACAATAAGGGAGAAAAATATGAAAACTAATAGCAAAGTAATGCGAAGCATGTATGCTAGGAACATGTGACAATAAGGGCCAATCACCTAAATACAACAAATCAAAAATGATATCAAATATCAAAAGCCAAACACTACCTGAATATGCTATTTACGAATCACGAGTCGACAACTGACAGTGCTCCATATTCAATTCTCAACCACCTATTAATCTTTTACTCTTATATGCGACCTTCATGTCTTACTATGTAAAATATAAAAAAATAAATACACATGGAGACACACATAAATATAACATATATTTCCTCTGTCCCATTTTATATGTGACAACGTTTGACTTGACACAGTGTTTAAGAAAAAAAGAATATTTTTAAAACTTGTGGTCTAAAACAATCATTAAATATTCGTATGGTGATAAATTATTTCAATAAGGATAAAAGAAATTTTTTAAAAGTTAAGTTATTTCGTGTTATAATAAAGTGACATTTTTTTTTGGAACAAATTAAAAAAAAAGTATCACATAAAATGAGAGACAAAAAAAATAATATATAAATAAAAAAAATAAAATTAAAACCTGTTTATATACGAAGGGGTGTCAATTAACATTCTTAGACAAGAGTAGCTCTGCCGCTATTACTACAGGTGACAAACCACAAGTATGAGCAGTTGTGAAGTACTTTCGCTAATAAGAAGCACAAGTGCGCACGAGTTTACTTACATGAATTTAATTTATAAGTAGAAATATTTTTTCATACTTTCAGGAAAATTTACTCTGCTGTATCAAATTTATCTATTTTACTTTACTTTACAGAAAATAGATTAAAACAAAGGATGAAAATGTACATTATTTTCTTTTTACCAGTAATATTTAAATAGCATTATTTTTTGTCAATTAGGTGAAGTGGACTACTTTTGGAAATAAAAAAGAAAGAGTAGAAATGAGTAGTTAAAATCAAGTCTCTTAATGTTCGATAAAACTCGATTAATTTAGATTCACACTAAGGGTCCGTTTGGCCATGCGATATGGTATCATGATATAGAATCATGAGTTTTGTTTGGACATGCGATATATAATTTTTGTATTGTATATTTTCTCATAAACATAAAAATCCCATAAGTTGTAAAACTATTAAAATAGCCCCAATTATTTATTCAATCTTATCAAATAAACAAAAATTTATGAATCGCAAAATAAATTATTACAAAGCTATTTGTTCTCCACTTAAGTAATTGTTTCATCTAACTTTAATTTAATAAAAAAAAAATTGAACATAAATTGTAGTGTACTAGTCTTTAATATAATCCTCCCACATAGTACGGACAATTTCCTCACGTTGAACTTGCATTTCTCGATCATGTGACCGAGAAGACGAACCAACATTGTTACTTTAAGCCATTTGTTGGTCAATATCATCTGCAACTATATTTTCATGCTCATAGACCATAAATATTTCATCACTTTAACAATCGGTTGGTATGAGTTAAAGTGACTATATGTTGGTGAGAATAATAAAATTTATGTCAGTGAGAATAATAAATTTTAAAAAGTAATGATGTGATTATAAATTTTATTTACATATGAAACAAATGGTTAGTAGATATAAATGTGGGGTTGTTTTAACAAAATATAAACTCATGGATCAATTATTGTGTTAAAAGATCCCAAATCATGATATGGAATTCTCATATAATTCCATATCATGGTTTTTGGAGAATATAGTATCACCTCTCATGATATAGAATCAGCGTAAAATCGCATATCCAAACGCTGATTTCATCTCACGATATGATATCGCACGACCAAATGCCTACTAAGTAACATTCGATTGCATATGTTGCTATGAAAAGTAGAAATGAGTAGTTAAAATCAAGTCACGTGATTCAATTGATGGGTATGTTATTAGGTGTTGGTCCAGATTTATGTAAGAGTATGGGAATTGAAATAAAAGGACACTTGCTGAGTATGACATTTTTGCCAAACTTTCTTTCTTTACATTTCATGGACATCCAAAAATCTATCCTCGTACTTCTAGCTTTATAGTTTACAGAGTACTTCACACTAGGCGTGAATTATTGACCACCAAATTGTTGAACAGAATAAAGCCTTTTGCAACACGGATTGTATCTAACACCATTAGTCAATTAACATTTTTGCATCATACATCGACAATTTCTTAAATTTGTCAACAAATTTTAGTTAAATATTCGAACTAAGGTATATTTCTATGAAACACCTGAACATATGATAAAGTGTTAATATTAGACATTTTCAATTCAAATTTTTGAAAGAACTCTTGTTCTTGAACGTGCGTACATTACGCAGATAAGTTAGTCACTTAACTTGTTATCATGCACTTAATATTTTAATTTCTAATATAATAATGTACAATATCTTATCTATGTAATGATTGTTTGTGAAGACGTGCAAAAACTTTTTCAAAATATGAGTCAAAAATAACTAATAAGAACACTTTATCATGTGTTTAGATGCTCATGAATTGAAGCAAATCATAATTCATAAATATCTAAATATAATTTAGTGATAAGTTTAATAGGATTCAATGTATTCTTCCTATATGCATTCGAACGAAGATGAAAAATATGAAACGTGCTTTCATTTTGTTCCGCTACTAAAAGCAAAGGTAAAAATGTTGTTTAAATATTCTTATGTTTGTCCCGTTACTAATAGCAAATGTAAATATAATTTTGTGTTTGCACTCCTATTTATTGAGAAAATAATTATATATTCGTACAAACTTTAAATTTTATTGTAATAAATAAGTAAATGATATTAAAATTCTGAATTCATGATTGATATGAACAAATGCAAAATAAAATAAGTTAAAATGGTTCCAGCACGATTGCTAAAAGAAAGGGGAACTTTAACTCCTTAATTTAGAAACATATAGTTTAATTTTATTTAAATCTCTCCTCAAAAAATTGCCCACCTCAAATACTACTTTGTTTCAGGCAAACAAAAACAGAGAATAGAATGTTGTTTTTTTCATAACAATCCTTAATTATCTCTCTTTCTCTATGCATTCGATATTCGAAATTCAATGTCTTCCTCTGATTAAATCACACACACGCTAAAATTAAGTTGTAATTTTATTTTGGTATAAGGTAAATTAGGCTAAGTTAAATTTTAACTTTTACAAATGAGTGGTGCTGGAGGTGCACTACATTAGTAATTTGGCCTTCTAGTCATTTGAGTTTTCTGATCACTTCCCAATAGTTCAATGACCTTATGTAAACTTGTTTGTGAATGCAAGCATAGGAGAGATTAGACAAGATAATAAACAAAGAGGACAAATTTATATATAATGACAAAAAAATATATGCTACTATTCTTATAGTTTATCGGTACAAAGTTAACTACAATGACCAAAAAAATTGGGTGTTTCTTAGTTTAGGTTTATACAATGAAATTCTATTATCTTTATTTTTATTCTCAATCTACAAATTATTTCTTTTTGGATTGATTTTTGGCTTTTTACCTTTTGACTTATTTTTATCATGTTAGCTTAAAATTAAGGGCTTACAAAAACTTTTTAAATTTATTAAAATACTATAAAAGTGCTTAAAACAATTTTGATTTTAAGACTCTTAAAATAAATCAATCCAAATAGGGTAACTTGCAATTTGATAATTAGTCATGTTTGAGTTGATTGACTTTTGGCTTATGACTTATAAGTCAGTGAACTTTATTTTTGTTATTTTTTACCTAAAAATAACTGCACATGATCACTTTTTTTTTATTTTACCCAAATACTACAAAATTGTTTAAAAGTTAATTTACTTAAAAACATCTAATATAAGTCAATTCAAACATGCTCAATGTTTAAAGTTTCCTTTTAATTATACAGAGTCAAAACTTGAGTTTAATTCAATTCCTACTAGTTCAATATATGTGTTTAATTAAGTGTAAATTTCATATATGACATATATTATATTACTATTTTCGAGTTATAGCAGCAGATTTAGACTTTCAAGTTATAACATTAAAAATTTCAGGTTGTAACATATTATTAAAATAAAAAAGTATTTCTAATAATTAAAAAAATTTGATTTGAAAATAATAAACTGATAAAAAGAAATTAAAATAAAACGTTTAAGAATGAAAAAATTAAAAAAACGGAAATAGGGATGACTTTTAAATTTGAATTAAATTAAGATAACTATTA
>JAJOOI010017744.1:0-28488 GCA_029582585.1 Solanum bukasovii
ACGGTCCGTAGGTCTCTTCCGTGGCTCCATACTTAGCCAATTTGAAATCTTCACAAATCCACCTCTCTCAGTCAACTTTCATGAACTAGCAGCACGGTCCGTCAGTGATACGATGGACTGTCAGTAACCTCCATCACTCTATACTTAGATTATTTCAACTCAGGTACTGGAACCACTACTCTGATCACTTCTACGGAGCTGCAGGACGGACCGTAAGTCATTCAACGGTCTGTCAGTCCCCACCGTGGTTCCACACTTAGTTATCTTTCCACGAGCTTCAATCTTGCCATGTCGATCGTCCCACGACCTTTATCTACGGGGTGTCACTCATCCTACGGTCCGTAGGTGACTCTTTTTCAGCAGTTGCCTCAGCTACATTTTCATCTTTTAGCGCCTGAGTTTATTCCCTGAAATTTCAGGAAAAACACATAAAACTAACACACAAATGCCCTAGACATTCACAAATCCTAAGAGAAACATATCAATAGTACCAAAAACTCACGGTACATCAAGCTTTGTGCCGAGCGATCTTCAAAAGGCGATGCCATGGCGACGAAGGCGAGAGGAGAGAAAGGCATCACCTTTTGTATTTTTGTAAAAAAGGCAACCAATTTAGGATTTTAAAAGTTAAAAGTAATTTTAGGGTTTTCGACTAGACACCTCCGGCGACCAGCCAGACTTTTTCGGCGACTCCAAAGTCCTTTTTCTTCTTCTTCTTCAAAGTCTTTCTTCTTCTTCTTCTTACTTCAGAGCCACTTGTTTTGTTTTTTTCTCATTCATGTTCTAGATTTTAAGTACGTACTATCTATTTTCAGTTTTTGAATTGAAATATTTGCTAATATGTTATTGCTATTAAGATTTGATTATTTTATATTTGCAATTAAATGTTATAATTTATTGGTATTAATTGGCACCACACTTTATATAGGCGAGCAGCCTTGTGGCGAGGCAGACCCTTGTCACTTTTTATCGCCTTTTGCCGTCCAAAACACTGAGTTGCTCTTTAAAAGGTGCCATTAATTAATTTACTTGTAGAAAATTTATTTACTTAAACCAGGTTCCAGGATCTCTTTTTTTCCTTAAGACACCACTGTCCCCATACACCCTGCATTTAAGCCTAGTTCTGTGTTGGCCTGTTCAAGATTTGACAACAAGAATAACGACAGATCCATTACAACTCTACAACTCAATATTGTCTAACCAAAATGCAGAAGAGAAATCCTTACGAGTGGTCTGTTATAAAGAGAATGTCTAGGACACGATCATCTGGAGTTGTTGTCACCTTTACCCTTTGGATGGTAAGCTCAAGCTCGCAGAGAACTTGGGCAACATCTATGGAAATCATGCACAATAACGTCATAAGAGAAAAAACACTAGTCAATAGGTAGAACCATTGCAATAAATTTATTTTTACCATGCAATAATCCTCTTCGATTGCGGCTACAAAACGTCAGCAAGTATACAGGAGAAGATGCTGGACATGGGGATGGTTCATTCAAATAGAATAAAACAGAGCATGATGGGCACACTGGCAAAAGGCGCTCTTTCAAATTCACCCACCTTACAATAGATGAACTAGAGTGAGGAACCACTCATAATACCACATAGCACCATATCCCATCTGTTGAAACATCTGATTCATAGAAAATGTTGAGCACTTAGTTAAAACTGATGAGAAAATGCATAAAAGCAAGGAACCTAAACAACAAACTGTTACCAAATTGCAATAACTTCAACAAAGAATAAAAAAGGTTGACAATTGAAAAACACAGTTTAATAATCAGTGACATTATAGGAAAGATAAAAAAGGTAATTCCATAGCCTAGTTTCACATATTATGTGCACAATGTATAATCAATTATCAATCAATCAATCAACTGTCTTAATCCCGAACTAGTCTAGAATGTTCATTAAAATATTGCACTCAAACCATAAAATAGTAGAGAAGCTTCCCCTTAACATGAAAATCGAAATATTGTTAGGGTCTGAATAATCATGTAAGCAAATTGTATTGCATATCCAACATTCAAAACCCTAATTAGATGAAAGTCCAAACAAAAAAAAAACTAAAAAGTGAATATGCAGAAAACGAGTAGCTAAATATAGCAAATTATGAGATATAAGAATACCTCCTTTGGTAATGTAGAGTCCAAAATCGAGAATAATATGGCAAATTTCACATCCGAGGCCAGTTTTATCTGGATAATTCACTGTAATAACATAAGGTTCATCGAACCTTTTCCCTTTCTGGATCATTACGGCATCATCCATCGGTAGTCCCATGCCAGATTTCAATCAAAACAAAGTAAGCAGTCGTTTGCCGTTTTAATTTCAAAATTTCCTGGCAACAATTCTAGAACATTCTGTGATTAGTTGGTTGGCAAAATTCCCGGCGAAGCAGGTATTCTGTTGTTCCGACATATAAAAGGGAAGTTCGATATATTGGAAGAAGGGAGGTAATCCGTTGTGAGTTCATATTTTATATGTATTATCCTAAAAATTTTGAGGACTGCATTTGCTAATTTTGTATTTATCTATCTTAATTTTCTTAATACACAGTCAACTCCTTGAAGAGGTTGCGACTTGTAATAAATATTGTGAATATTTATCCATTTTTGAAGGTTAATGAGTTACAATGTGATAAAAGAAGGAAAAAGATATAGTTTTCCCTCCTAAACTTGTCTCGAAAAGTTATTCACTCTTTTACCTATTACACACCTTTACTACTCAAAAGTGAATTTATTACCACCCTGAGATGTGTAACACCACTCTCACATTATGTGGTGTATTACACTCGCTGCCACATCGTCGCTACGTCAGCGTCGTGTCATAATTATAAGCTACATGTACTTTCATTTCTTTGCCCACTTTATTCCTGGAAAAGTTGGTTGCAGAGCAGAGGCAGACCGGTGCCATATTAGACCAGGTAGTCTAGAGGGAAGTATTGGCTGCAGAGAAATGACTGAAGGATGAAATGAGACAAGAACTTGTGGTGCTGAGGAATCAGATTGTCACGACCCAGGGGTACCCCCTAGATGTAACAAGACGTACAAGATCCCGAGAGGCCTCATACAAGCCACTTAGCATATCATATCATAAAGTAATAGAAAATGGTATGAAAATTTAAAACCTTTTTCTAATACAATCAAAGTCTTTTATAAAAACGAGCAGAAGTCTAATACAATTGTCTCAAACCATCTAATCAACATGAATAAATCTTGGGACATAGCCCATACAATGGTCCAACATAAAAGAAAGACATAATGGAAAGTGGTGGGAATACTACGAGGACTCACCAAATCTTCACTCTTTGATCAACTATGAACCTAGCCACGAGTGTGGGAATCAATGTCGTTGGACCCTATATTTTGATAAGAAATATAGGCAAGAGTATGCGCTAGCACAAACATGTACTAAATATGATGACTAGCAGAAATCATCAACATAAGCATAACATAAGCATTAGTCAACATAAGACATATACCATAATCATAAGAGATAACAACATAAGTCATAAGCACAATCAATGAACATAAATCATTATAATATAAGAGGAACACTTCTTTAGCAACTTTAATTTATCCTTAGTCAAGCTTTGGGTCATCACCTCTAGTCATACATATCAAGGAGGGCACTTCAAGCAACAATCCAAGCTAATTTATCATCACATACAATCCTCAACTTAAACATACTTACAAACTTCCTTGAAGTAAGCTCAAGCATACTTAGCCAAGACATGGGTAATCCACCACTAGCCTTACTCATCATAGTAGGCCACCTTAAGCCATCATCAAAGCTCATAATTCCTCATTCTCATCTTTAGCTTATCTTTTATTGACATGGGGAAACCACCTTCTTTCCTTCATATCAAGGCTCATTGGTAGTCGCCTCTTGCCTTGCTTATCATATGACACTGGTATTCGCCTCCACATTTTTTCATTATAAGGGATCATGGGTACTTGCATCCATGTTCAACATTAGAGAATATGGGTAGTCGCCTCTTACTCTTCTCTAAAGAATATGGGAAATCCCCTCATATCCTAGTCATCTAGAGGTCATAGGTGATCACCGCTTGCCTCATCAATTTTTGTCTTTAGTATAGATTCATTTTAGGTGAGCAAACCTTTCAACCTAGAATCTATCTATGTGAGAAAACCTTTCACATTCATGCATTCATACATTCATAATCATGCGGGTAAATCCTTCCACAACAATCCTATCTACAATTCAACATTCATCATATAAGCTTTAGTCTCAAATCCCTAATAATTATCATTCATCATACATGCCTTATTCTCAAGACAATTCTAATCTCAAAGCCTACAAGTCATAATTCATCATATATACTTGGTCTCAATCAATTCATGCTTATATACTTTACTCTTAAGCAATTCAAATCTATATGCATCAATCTCAAGCAATCTATAATGTAACTCATCAACCCTAGAAGAATACATCTAAATCCTCATTTTCCCCTTTCATGGCATAAAATCCATTTCCATCATTTTCATCTTTCTAGACATGGGTTAGGCATGGGTACATGTGAATTCATCCTAAAAATATGTAATTCCATCAATTTAATTATAAACAATCATAATCCACTCAATTGGATCAACATTCATCATAACCCACAACATTGGAAGAAACCCTAACTAGAATTGGGGAATTCTTCTTCACAATTGGGGAATTCTAGGGGACTCCATGGGAGGAAGGATCCCATGGATGAAAAGCCACCATACCTAGCTTGCACTCTCTTCTTCTCCTTCAACTTTCTTTCTATAGAGGGAATATTTGAGAGAGGAGTTTTGGGATTCCTTTGAGGTTTTGAATTATGATTTAGAATGAATGAATTTAGGGGTCTAAAGTACTTATATAGGTGGTCTAGGCTAGGATAAAACGACACCACTTTATTCTAATTAAATCTGGAAAGTCCTATTATCCCCCTAAACTAACTGTCTTGACCCACGAGATTACGTTGACGGGCTGTGAATGGACCTATGGTTCATCCTGGTCAAGTGTGGTTTGGTTTAGAGACTTTACTGGCCACCCACGACACCCCTAACCATGAACCATGGACCCATCCACATGAATGGGTCCTGGCGTGGTTACTGCCTTAGGCAGTGGTGCTTTTCCATGAGTCCACCTACGGGGTGTGGACTCACCCACGAGTCGTGGTTGGTCCTTCTGAGGTGAGACCTTGAAGTTCTAACATGTTATGCCCTCTATCTTGAATCTGAACGGACATCCATGAAAAATTTCAGCAAAAATAAGGTCAGAATTCTGGATCACCAAAAAATCCATGGACTATAGCACATGAAAATCAACAAAATGGGGGGGATTAGTACTCCGAGGCTTATTTGACCTTGAAAATGGGCCATTTTGGCCGTGATGGCCAACTGGCTGCATAACTAAGGTCTTAACGGATGTCCATGAAAATATTCGGCAAAAATGAGGTAGGAATTTTGGATCACCAATAAAGATGGTGAACTAGCACACGAAAATCAACAAAATGGGGGATTTACTTGCTTTGAGGCTCGTTCGACCTTGAAAATAGGCCGTTTTGGCCGTGAGGATCAACTGGCTCCATAGCTAAGGTCTTAACGGATGTCCAAGAAAAATTTGGCAAAAATGAGGTTCAAATTCTGGATCACCAAAAAAGATGGTGAACTATAGCACACAAAAATTGGCGGAATTGGGGGTTTACCTGCTTCGGGGATCGTTTGACCTTGAAAATGGGCCGTTTTGATCGTGAGGGTCAACTGGCTCCATAGCTAAGGTCTTAACGGACTTCAATAAAAAAATTTGGCAAAAATGAGGTCGGTATTTCGAATCATCAAAAAATCCATGGATTATAGCACAAGAAAATTGGCAAAATGGGGGGATTACCTGATCTGGGGCTCGTTTGACCTTGAAAATTGGTCATTTTTTTCGTGAGGCAAGCTGGTTCCATAGCTAAGGTCTTAATGGACGTCCATGAAAGATTTCGGCGAAAAAAAGGTCGGAATTCCAGATCACCAAAAAATCCATAGACTATAGCACATGAAAATTGGCAAAATAGAGGGTTTACCTGCTCCATGGATCGTTTGACCTTAAAAATGGGCCGTTTTGATTGTGAGGGCCAATGGATCCATAGATAAGGTCATAACGGACGTCCATAAAAAATTTCAGCAAAAATGAGGTCGAAATTCTTGATCACCAAAAAATCCATGGACTATAGCCCATGAAAATCGGCAAAATAGAGGGTTTACCTGCTCTGTGGCTCGTTTGACCTTGAAAATGGGTTGTTTTGGCCATGAGGGCCAATTGGCTCCATATCTAAGGTCTTAACGGACGTCCATGAAAAGTTTTGGCAAAAATAAGATCGGAATTCTAAATCACCAAAAAATCCATGGACTATAACACATGAAAATTGACAAAATGGGGGGTTTACCTGCTCCGGGGTTCGTTTGACCTTGAAAATGAGACGTTTTAGCCATGAGGACCAACTGGCTCCATAGCTAAGGTCTTAATGGACGTTCATGAAAAATTTTGGTAAAAATGAGGTCGGAATTCTGGATCACCAAAAAAGATGGTAAACTATAACACACGAATATCGGGCAAAATGGGGGGTTTATCTGCTCCGGGGCTTATTTGACCTTGAAAATGGGCCATTTTGGCCGTTTTGGCCAACTATATCCATAGCTAAGATCTTAACGGATGCCCACGAAAATTATTGGCAAAAAAAGGTCAGAATTTCGAATCACCAAAAAAGATGGTGAACTATAGCAGACAAAAATCGGCAAAATGGGGTTTTACCTACTCTGGGGTTCGTTTGACCTTGAAAATGGGCCGTTTTGGCCGTGAGGGCCAACTGGCTCCACAACTAATGACTTAACGGACGTCCATGAAACTTTTTGGCTAAAATAAGGTCGGAATTACGGATCACCAAAAAATCAATGGACTATAGCACATGAAAATCTTTAAAATGGGAAGATTACCTGCTCTAGGGCTAGTTTGACTTGAAAATGGACCGATTTGGCCGTGAGGGCCAACTGGCTCCATAGCTAAGGTCTTAATGGACTGTCTATGAAAAATTTTGGCAAAAATGAGGTTGAAATTCTGGATCATTAAAAAAGATGGTGAATTATAACTAAGGTCTTAACAAACGTTCATGAAAATTTTTGGCAAAAATGAGGTCGGAATTCCAAATCACCAAAAAAGATGGTGAACTAGGACATGAAAATCAGCAAAATGAAGGGGTTTACCTGCTCTATGGATCGTTTGACCTTGGAAATGGGCGTTTTGGCCATGAGGGCCAATTGGCTCCATAACTACGGTCTTATCAGACGTTCATGAAAGATTTCGGCAAAAATGTGGTCGTAATTCTGGATCACCAAAAAATCCATAGACTATATTACATGAAATCGGCAAAATTGTGGCTTACCTACTTCGGGGTTCGTTTGACCTTGAAAATGGGCCAATTTGGCCGTTAGGGCCAATTGACTCCATAAATAAGGTCTTAACGGACGTCCATGAAAATATTCACCAAAAGTGGGGTCAAAATTCTGATTCAATGAAAAATCCATGGACTATAGCACAAGAAAATCGGTAAAATGTGTGGTTTACCTGCTCTGAAACTCGTTTGACTTTGAAATTGGATCGTTTTTGCCGTGAGGGGCAACTGGCTCCATAGCTAAGGTTTTAACGGAAGTCCATGAAAATTTTTGGAAAAAATGAGGTCAGAATTCTAGATCACCAAAAAAGCGGGTGAACTATAGCACACAAAAATCGGCAAAATAGGGGGGTTTACTTGCTCCGAGGTTCGTTTGACGTTGAAAATAGGTCGTTTTGGCCGTGAGGGCCAATTCGTTACATAGCTAAGGTCTTAACGGACGTCCATAGAAATTATTGGCAAAAATGAGGCCGGAAATCCATTGAGTATAGCACACAAAAATCGGAAAAATTGGGGTTTGCTAGCTTCGGGGTTCGTTTGACCTTGAAAATGGGTCGTTTTGGCCGTGAGGGCGAACTGGCTCCATCACTAAGGTATCAACGAATGACCATAAAATATTTTGGTAAAAATGAGGTCAAAATTTAGGATAGCCAAAAAATCCATAGACTAGCACACGAAAATCGACAAAATGGGGGTTTTACCTTATATGGGGTTCGTTTGACCTTGAAAAAGGGACGTTTTGGCCGTGAGGGCCAACTGGCTTCATAGCTAAGGTCTTAATGTACGTCCATGAATAATTTTGGCAAAAATAAGGTCGGAATTCCTAATCACCAATAAATATGGTGAATTATATCACACGAATATCGGTAAAATAGGGGGTTTACTTGCTTTGGGTTTCGTTTGACCTTGAAAATGGGTCGTTTTGGCCGTGAGGGCCAACTGGCTCAGTAGCTATGCTCTTAACGGATGTCTATAAAATTTTTTGACAAAAATGAAGTTGTATTTTTGGATTAAGAAAAAATCCATGGACTATAGCACACGAAAATCGACAAAATGGGCGTTTACCTTCTCTGGGATCATTTGACCCTGAAATTGTTCAGTTATGGCCGTGAGAGCCAACTGGCTCCATATCTAAGGTCTTAACAAACGTCCATGAAAATTTTTGGTAAAAATAAGGTCAGAATTCCGAATCAACAAAAAATCCATTGACTATACAACACGAAAATTGGTAAAATGTGGGGTTTACCTGCTCTGAGTCTCGTTTGACCTTGAAACTAGGCCGTTTTGGCCGTGAGGCCCAACTGGTTCCATAACTAAGGTCTTAACAGACATCCATGAAAAATTTTGACAAAAATGATGTCGGAATTCCGAATTACCAAAATATCCATGGACGCACACGAAAATCGGCAAATTGAGGGGTTTACCTGCTCTGTGGCTCGTTTGACCTTGAAAATGGGCCGTTTTGGCCGTGGTGGACAACTGGCTCCATAGGTAAGGTCTTAATGGACGCCCATGAAAATTTCATAAAAAATTAGGTCAAAATTTCGATTCATAAAAAATATGGTAAACTATAGCATACGAAAATCGGCAAAATGGGGGGTTTACTAGCTTCGGGGTTCGTTTGACTGTGAAAATTGGTCATTTTAGCCGTGAGGACCAACTGGATCCATAACTAAGGTCTTAACGGAGGTCTATAAATATTTTTGACTAAAATGAGGTCGAAATTCTGAATCACCAAAAAATCTATGGACTTAGAACACGAAAATCGGCAAAATGTGAGGTTTCCCTGCTCTGAGGCTTGTTTGACCTTGAAAATGGGCCGTTTTGGCCGTGAGGGCCAACTGGCTCTATAACTAAGGTCTTAACGGATGTCCATGAAAATATTTGGCAAAAATAAAGTCAGAATTTCAGATCACCAAAAAAGATGGTGAACTATAACACATGAAAATCAGCAAAATGGGGGGTTTACTTGCTCCGAGGTTCGTTTGACCTTGAAAATGGGTCGTTTTGGCCGTGAGATTCAACTGGCTCAATGACTATGCTCTTAACGGAGGTCTATAAATTCTTTTGGAAAAAATGAGATCGAAATTCTGAATCACAAAAAAATCCATGGACTACTGCACACAAAAATTAGCAAAATGTGGGGTTTCCCTGCTCTGAGGCTCGTTTTGACCTTAAAAATAGAATGTTTTGGTCGTGAGGGCCAACTGGGTCTATACCTAAACTCTTAACGGAGGTCCATAATTTTTTTTTGCAAAAATGAGGTTGAAATTCTGAATCACCAAAAAATCATGGACTATAGCACACGAAAATTGGCAAATTATGGGGTTTCCCTACTCCGGAGTTCGTTTTACCTTGACAATGGGTTGTTTTGGAAGTGAGGTCCAACTGGCTCAATAACTATGCTCTTAACGTACGTCTATAATTTTTTTTGGCAAAAGTGAGGTCAGAATTCTGGATCACGAAAAAATCCATGGACTATAGCACAAGAAAATCTGCAAAATGGGGGATTTACCTGCTCTAGGGATCGTTTGACCTTGAAAATATGTCATTTTGGTCGTGAGGGCCAAGTGGCTCCATATCTAATGTCTTAACGAACGTCCATGAAAAATTTCAGCAAAAATGAGGTCGAAATTCCGAATCACCAAAAAATCTATGGACTAAAAGCATACGAAAATCGGCAAAATGTGAAGTTTACCTACTTTGAGACTCGTTTGACCTTGAAAATAGTTTGTTTTGGCCCTGAGGGCCAAACTGGCTCCATAACTAAGGTCTTAACGGACAACCATGAAAAACTTTGGCAAAAATGAGGTCGGAATTCTGGATCTCCAAAAAGATGGTGAACTATAGGACATGAAAATTAGCAAAATAAGGGGTTTACTTGCTCCGGGGTTCGTTTGACCTTGAAAATGGGTCATTTTGGCCGTGAGGGCCAACTGGCTCCATATCTAAGGTATTAACGGACGTCTATTAAATATTTCAGCAAAAATGAGGTCGGAATTCTGAATAGCCAAAAAATCAGTACACTATAGCACACAAAAATTGACAAAATTGGGGGTTTACCTGATATGGGGATCGTTTGACCTTAAAAAAAGGTCGTTTTGGCCGTGACGACCAACTGGCTCCATAGCTAAGGTCTTAACAGACGTCCATGAATAATTTCTGTAAAAATGAGGTCGGAATTTTGGATCACTAAAAAATCCATGGACTATAGGACATAATAATCGGCAAAATGGGGGGTTTACCTGCTTCGGGGCACGTTTGAGTTTGAAAATGGGCCAATTTGTCCATGAGGGCTAACTGGCTCCATAACTAAGGTTTTAACGGACATCCATGAATTTTTTTTGCAAAAATGAGGTAAAAATTCCAGATCACTAAAAAAGATGGTGAACTACACTTTAAAATCGGCAAAATAGGGGGTTTACTCGCTCTGGGGTTCGTTTGACCTTGAAAATGGGTCGTTTTGGCCATGAGGGCCAACTGGTTCCATAGCTAATGTCTTAACGGATATCCAAAAAAAATTTTGGCAAAAATGAGGTCGGAATTCTGGATTACCAAAAAATCCATGGGCTGTAGCACAAGAAAATTGGGAAAATGGGCGGTTTACCTGCTCTAGGGATCGTTTGACCTTAAAAATGGGTCGTTTTGGTCGTGAGGGTCATCTGGCTTCATAGCTAAGGTCTTAACGGACGTCTATGGAAATTTTTAGCAAAAATGAGGATGGAATTCAAGATCACCAAAAAATCCATGGACTATAACACACGAAAATCGACAAAATGGGGGGTTTATCTTCTCCAAGACTCGTTTGACCTTGAAAATAGGACCTTTTTGCCGTGAGGGACAACTGGCTCCATAGTAAAGGTCTTAGCGGACGTCCATGAAAAATTTAACCAAAAATGAGGTCGGAATTTCGATTCACCAAAAAATCCAAGGACTATAGCACACGAAAATTGGCAAAATGTTTGGTTTACCTTCTATGAGACTCTTTTGACCTTGAAAATGGGCCGTTTTGGCTGTGAGGGCCAGCTAGCTCCATAACTAAGGTGTTAAAGGACGTCCATGAAATTTTTTAGCAAAAATGAAGTCGGAATTTCGAATAACAAAAAAATTCATGGATTATAGCACACAAAAATCAGCAAAATGGAGGTTTACCTACTTCGAGGTTCATTTGACTTTGAAAATGGGCCAATTTGGCCATGAGGTCTAACTGATACCATAGCTAAGGTCTTAACGGACTTTCATGAAAATTTTTGGCAAATATGAGGTCGGAATTCCAGATCACCAAATAAGATGGTGAACTACACACGAAAATCGACAAAATTATGGTTTACTTGCTCAGTGGTTCGTTTGACCTTAAAAATGGGTTGTTTTGGCCGTGAGGGACAACTAGCTCCATAACTAAGGTCTTAACGGACATCAATGGAAAATTTCACCAAAAATGAGGTCGAAATTCTGATTCACCAAAAAATCCACGTACTATAGAAGACGAAAATTGGCAAAATATGTGGTTTACCTGCTCTGACACTCATGTGACTTTGAAAATGGGCCGTTTTGGCCGTAAGGGACAACTGGCTCTATAGCTAAGGTCTTAACAGACGTCCATGAGAAATTTCAAGAAAAAAAGGGTTGGAATTCCGGATAACCAAAACGTCCATGGACTGTAGCACACGAAATTGGCAAAAATGGGGGGTTTACCTGCTCCAGGGCTCGTTTGACCTTGAAAATAAGATGTTTTGGCCGTGAGGGTTAAATGGCTCCATAGCTAAGGTCTTAACGGACTTCTACAAAAAGTTTGGAAAAAATGAGGTAGGAATTCCATATCACCAAAAAGATGGTGAACTATATCACACTAAAATTGGTAAAATGTGGGATTTACTTACACCGGGGATCATTTGACCTTAAAAATGGGCCGTTTCGGCGTGAGGGCCAACTGCTCCATAACTAAGGTCTAAATGAATGTCCACGAAAAATTTTGGCAAAAATGAGGTCGGAATTCCAGATCACCAAAAATTCCATGGACTATAGCACACGAAAATTGGCAAAATGGGGGGTTTACCATCTCTAGTGCTCGTTTGACCTTGAAAATGGGACGTTTTATCCGTGAGGTTCAATTGGCTCCATAGCTAAGGTCTTAACGGACGTCCACAAAAATTTTTGGCAAAAATGAGGTCGTAATGCCAGATCACCAAATAGTCCATGGACTATAGCACACGATAATCGGCAAAATGGGGGGTTAACCTGCTCTGGTGCTTGTTTGACCTCAAAATGGGATGTTTTGGCCGTGAAGGTAAACTGTGTCCATAGTTAAGGCCTTAACGGACGTCCACAAAAAAATTTGGCAAAAATGAGGTCGGAAATCTAGATCACCAAGAAGTCCATGGATTACAACACAAGAAAATTGGCAAAATAGGAGGGTTTACCTGCTTCGGGGCTCGTTTGACCTTGAAAAAGGGATGTTTTGGCGGTGAGGGCCAACGGGCTCTATAGCTAAGGTCTTAACGGACGTCCACTAAAAATTTCTACAAAAATGAACTCGGAATTCTAAATCACTAAAAAGTCTATGGACTATAGCACACAAAAATTGGCAAAATGGGGGGTTTACCTGCTCCGGGGATCGTTTGACCTTGAAAATGGGATGTTATGGCCATGAGGGCTAACTGTCTCCATATCTAATGTCTTAACGAACGTCCACGGAATTTTTTTGCAAAAAAAAGGTAGGAATTTCAGATCACCAAAAAGTCCATGGACTATAGCACACAAAAATCGGCAAAATTGAGGGTTTACCTGATCCGAGGCCCATTTGACATTGAAAATTTGACGTTAAGGCCAACTGGCTCCATAGCTAAGGTCTTAACGGATGACCACAATTTTTTTTAGCAAAAATGAGGTCAGAAATCCAGATCACCAAAAAGTCCATGGACTATAGCACACGAAAATCGGCAATATGGGGGGTTTACCTTCTCTGGTACTTGTTTGACCTTCAAAATGGGACCTTTTGGCCATGAGGGCAAACTGTCTCCATAGCTAAGGCCTTAACGGACGTCCTCAAAAAAATTTGGCAAAAATGATGTCGGAATTGCAAATCACAAAAAAGTCCAAGGATTACTGCACACGATAATTGGCACAATAGGGGGTTTACCTGCACCGGGGCTCGTTTGACCTAGAAAATTGGATGTTTTGGCCATTAGGGCCAACGAGCTCCATAACTAAGGTCTTAACGGACGTCCACAAAAAATTTCTGTAAAAATAAACTTAAATTCCAGATCACCAAAATGTCCATGGACTATAGCACACGAAAATCGGTAAATTGGGGGTTTACCTACTTCTGGGATCGTTTGACCTTGAAAAAGGAATGTTTTTGTCATGAGGGATAACTGAATACATAGCTAAGGTCTTAATGGACGTCCAAGAAAATTTTCAGCAAAAATGAGGTCGGAATTCAAGTTCACCAAAAAGTCCATGGACTATAGATCACGAAAATCGGTAAAATGGGGGTTTACCTACTCCGGGGATCGTTTGACTTTATAAAAGGGATGTTTTGGCCGTGAGGGCCAATTGGATACATAGCTAAGGTCTTAAAGGACGTCCACAAAATTTTTTGGCAAAAATTAGGTTGGAATTCTAGATCACCAAAAAGTCCATAGACTATAGCACACGAAAATTGGCAAAATAGGGGCTTTACCTGCGCCCGAGCTCGTTTAACCTTGAAAATGGGATGTTTTGGCCTTGAGGGTAAACAGATTCCATAGCTAAGGTCTTCACTGACGCCCACGAAAATTTTTGGCAAAAAAGAGCTTGAAAATCCAGATCACCAAAAAGTCCATGGATTATAGCACACGAAAATTGGCAAAATGCGGTGTTTACCTGATCTGAGGCCCATTTAACCTTGAAAATGGGACGTTTTGGCCGTGAGGACCAACTGGCTTCATAACTAAGGTCTTAACGGACGTCCACGAAAACTTTTGGCAAAAATGAGGTAGAAATTCCTGATTACCAAAAATTCTATGGACTATAGCACTCGAAAATAGGCAAAATAGGGGGTTTACCTGCTCTAGGGATCGTTTGACCTTCAAAATGGGACGTTTTGGCCTTGAGGACCAACTGGCTCCATAACTAAGGTCTTAAAAGATGTCCACAAAAAAATTTGGAAAAAATAAACTCAGAATTCCAGATCATCAAAAAGTCCATGGAGTATAGCACACGAAAATCGGCAAAATAGGGGTTTAACTGCTCCGGAGGTCATTTGACTTTGACAATGTGATGTTTTGGCTGTAAGGGCCAACTGGCTCCATAGCTAAGGTCTTAACGGACGAGCACAAAATATTTTGGAAAAAATTAGGACGGAATGCCAAATCACCAAAAATTCAATGGACTATAGCACACGAAAATCGACAATATGGGGGTTTAACTGCTCTGAAGATCATTTGACATAGAAAATGACATGTTTTGGCCGTGAGGGCTAACTGAAAGTATAGCTAAGGTTTTGATGGACGTCCACGAAAAATATCGGCAAAATAAGAGGTTTACCTGATCCAGGGCCCGTTTGACCTTGAAAATGGGCCATTTTGGCCATGAGGGCCAACTGGCTTCATAGCTAAGGTCTTAACGGACAACCAGGAAAATTTTTGACAAAAATGAGGTCGGAATTCCAGATCACAAAAAATTCCATGGACTATAGCACACGATAATCGGCTAAATGGGGGGTTTACCTGCTCTGGCGCTCGTTTGACCTTCAAAATGGGACGTTTTTCCTGTGAGGACCAACTGGTTCCATAGTTAAGATATTAACGAACGTTTGTGAAATTTTTTTGAAACAATGAGGTCAGAATTCTAGATCACCAAAAATTTCATGGACAATAGCGCACGAAAATTGACAAAATGCGGGGTTTACCTGCTCCGGGGTTCGTTTGATCATGAAAATGGGATGTTTTGGCCGTGAGGGCCTACAAGCTCCATAGCTAAGGTCTTAACAGACGTCCACAAATTTTTAGCAAAAATCAGGTCGTAATTCCGGATCACCAAAAAGTCCATACACTATAGCATACGAAAATCGGCAAAATGGGGGGTTTACCTGCTCCGGGACACATTTGACCTTTATAATGGGACATTTTGCCGTGAGGGCTAACTGGCTCCATAGATAAGGTCTTAACGGACGTGCACAAATTTTTTTGACAAATATAAGGTCGAAATTACAGATCACCAAAAATTTGATAGACTATAGCACACGAAAATCAGCAAAATGGGGGGTTGCTGTGAGGGCCAATTGACTCAATAGCTAAGGTCTTAACAGACGTCCACGAAAAGTTTTGGTTAAAATGAGGTCGAAATTCTAGATCACCAAAAAGACCATGAAAATCAGCAAACTAGGGAGTTTTACATGATGTGGCGCTTGTTTGACCTTCAAAATGGGACGTTTTGGCCGTGAGGGCCAATTGGCTCCATAGCTAAGGCCTTAACGGACGTCCACAAAAAATTTTGACCAAAATGAGGTCGGAATTCTAGATCACCAAAAATACCATGGACTAAAGCACACAAAAATTGGCAAAATGGGGTGTTTACCTACTATGGCGCTCGTTTGACTTTCAAAATGGGACGTTTTGGCCGTGAGGGCCAACTGCCTCCATATCTAAGGTTTTATTGGATGTCCATGAAAAATTTCTGAAAAAATGAACTCGTAATTCAAAATCACCAAAAATACCATGGACTATATCACACGAAAATCGGCAAAATTGAGGGTTTGCCTACTCCGGGGCTCATTTGACATTGAAAATGGGATGTTCTATCTGTGAGGGCCAACAGTCTCCATAGCTAAGGTCCAAACAGACATCCACGAAAATTTTTGGCAAAAATCAGGTTGAAATTCGAGATCACCAAAATGTCCATGGACTATAGCGCTCAAAAATCGGTAAAATGGAGGTTTTGCCTTCTCCGGGGCTTATTTGACCTTGAAAATGGGATGTTTTGGCCGTGAAGGCCAACTGGCTCCATAGCTAAGGTACAAACAGACATCCACGAAAATTTTTGGCAAAAATCAGGTCGAAATTCCAGATCACCAAAAAGTCCATGGACTATAGCACTCGAAAATTGGCAAAATGGAGGTTTTGCCTGCTCCGGGGCTCATTTGACCTTGAAAATGGGACATTTTGGTCGTGAGGACCAACTGGCTCCATAACTAAAGTCTTAATGGACGTCAATGAAAAATTTTGGCAAAAATGAGGTCGAAATTCTAGATCACCAAAAAGTCCATGGATTATAAAATGGGACTGTTTGACCTATAAAATCGGTGAAATGTGGGGTTTACCTGTTCCGGGGACTGTTTGACCTAAAGAATGGGATGTTTTGGCCGTGAGGTCTAACTGAATCCATAGCTAAGGTCATAACGGACGTCCACGAATTTTTTTTGCAAATATGAGGTCGGATTCCAGATAACCAAAAAGTCCATGAAATATAGCATAAGAAAATTGGCAAAATATGGGTCTACCTGCTTCGGGGCTCGTTTAACATTGAAAATGGGACGTTTTGGCTGAGAGGGTATACTGGCTCAATAGCTAAGGTCTTAACGGAGGTCCATGAAAAAATTTGGAAAAATGAGGTTGGAATTTCAGATAACCAAAAATTAAATAGATTATAGCACACGAAAATCTGCTAAATAGGGGGTTTGCCTACTCTAAGGCTCGTTTGACCTTCAAAATGGGATGTTTTGTCCGTGATGGCCAACTAGCTCCATAGCAATGGTCTTAACGGACGTCCACGAAATATTTTGGCATAAATGAGGTTAGAATTCTCTATCACCAAAAAGTCCATGGACTATAGCACACGAAAATTGGCAAAATGGTGGGGGGGTTTACCTACTCCGGGGATCGTTTGACCAAGAAAATGGGACGTTTTGGCTGTGAGGTCCAATTGGATCCATAGCTAAGGTCATAACGGACGTCCACAAAAAAATTTGGCAAAAATGAGGTCAGAATTTTAGATCAGCAAAAAGTCCATGGACTATAGTACACAAAAATTGTCAAAATGGGGGGTTTACTTGTCTGGGGCTCGTTTAACCCTGAAAATGGGACGTTTTGGCTGTTAGGGCCAACCATCTCCATTACTAAGGTTTTAACGGACGTCCACGAAAATTTTTGGCAAAAATGAGGTCAGAATTCTAGATCAGCAAAAAGTCCATCGACTATAGCACACAAAAAATGGCAAAATAGGGGGTTTACCTTATCTGGGGCTCGTTTAACCTTGAAAATGGGACGTTTTGGCTGTTAGGGCCAACTAGCTCCATTACTAAGGTCTTAACGGACGTCCACAAAAAATTTTGGCAAAAATGAGGTCAGAATTCCATAGTACCAAAAAGTTCATGGACTATAACACACGAAAATTGGCAAAATTGGGGGATTACCTGCTCCGGGACACATTTGACCTTGAAAATGTGATGTTTTGGCCGTGAGGGCCAACTGTCTTTAAAACTAAGGTCTTAACGGACGTCCACAAATTTTTTTGACTAATATGAGTTCGGAATTCCAGATCACCAAAAATTTCATGGACTATAGCACACGAAAATTGGCAAAATAGGGGGGTTTACCGGCTCCGGGGTTCGTTTGACCTTGAAAATGGGATGTTTTGGCCGTGAGGGTTAACTAAATCCATAGCTGAGGTCTTAACGGCCGTCCACGAAAAATGTTGGCAAAAATGAGGTCGAAATTCCAGATCACCAAAAAGTCCATGGACTATATAGCACACAAAAATCGACAAAATTGGGGGTTTATCATCTCTTGTGCTTGTTTGACCTTCAAAATGGGACGTTTTGGCCATGAGGGCCAACTTGCTTCATAGCTAAGGTCTTAACGGACGTCCATGAAAAATATTGGCAAAAATGTGGTCGGAATTTTAGATCACCAAAAAGTCCAGTGATTATAGCACAAGAAAAATGCCAAAATGGGGGGTTTACATGCTCCCTAGTTCGTTTGACCTTAAAAATGGGACGTTTTGGCCGTGAGGGCCAACTGGCTCTATCGCTAAGGTCGTAACGGACGTCCAAAAAAAATTTTGGCGTAAATAAGGTCGCAATTCTAGATCATCAAAAAGTCCACGGACTATAGCACACGAAAATAGGTAAAATGGAAGGTTTACCTGCTCCGCTGCTCCTTTGCCTTGAAAATTGGATGTCTTGGCGTTGAGGGATAATTGAATTCATAGCTAAGGTCTTAACAGACGCCTACGAAACATTTTGGCAAAAATAAGCTCGGAAATTCCAGATCACCAAAAAGTCCATAGACTTAAGCACACGAAAATTGGCAAGATGGGGGGTTTACCTGATCCGGGTACCGTTTGACCTTGAAAATGGGACATTTTGGTTGTGAGGGCCAACTGGCTCCATAGCTAAAGTCTTAACGGATGTCCATGAAAAATTTTGGCAAAAATGAGGTCGGAAATCCAGATCACCAAAAAGTCCATGGACAGTAGCACACGAAAATTGACAAAATAGTGGGGTTTACTTGCTCCGAGGTTCGTTTGACCTTGAAAATGGGATGTTTTGGCCGTGAGGGCCAACAAGCTCCATAGCTGTGGTCTTAACAGACTTCCACAAAAAAATTTTGGTTAGAATGAGGTTAGAATTGTACATCACCAAAAAGTTCAATGACTATAAAACACGAAAATCATCAAAATGGGGGGTGTACCTGATACGGGCCCCGTTTGACCTTGAAAATGGGATGTTTTGATAGTGAGGGCCAACTGGCTCCATAGCTAAGGTCTTAACGGACGTCCACGGAAATTTTTGGCAAAAATGAGGTCGAAATTCCAGATCAACAAAAAGTCCATGGACTATAGCACATGAAAATCTGCAAAATTGGGGTTTACCTGCTCTGGTGATCGTTTGACCTTCAAAATGGGATGTTTTGGCCGTTAGGGTGAACTGGCTTCATAGCTAAGGTTTTAATGGACATACATGAAAAATTTCGGCAAAAATAAGCTCAGAATTCTAGATCATCAAAAATTCCATGAAGTATAGCACACGAAAATTGGCAAAATAGGGGGTTTAACTGCTCCAGAGGTCGTCTGACCTTGAAATTGGGATGTTTTGGCCGTGAGGGCCAACTGGCTCCATAGCTAAAGTCTTGATGGACGTCCATGAAAATTTTTGGTAAAAATGACCCCGGAATTTCAAATCACCAAATATTCCATGGACTATAGCACACGAATATAGGTAAAATGGGGGGTTTACCTGCTCCGAGGCCCGTTTGACTTTGAAAATGGGCTATTTTGGCCGTGAGGGCCAACTAGATCCATAGCTAAGGTCATAACAGAAGTCCCCAAAAAATTTTGGAAAAAATGAGTTTGGACTTCAGATAACCAAAAAGTCCATGGACTATAGCAAACGAAAATGGGCAAAATGGGGGATTTACCTGATCCAGGGCCCATTTGACCTTGAAAATGGACCATTTCGTCTGTAAGGGTAAACTGGCTCCATAACTAAAGTCTTAACGGACGTCCACGAAAAATTTTGACAAAAATGAGGTCGGAATTGCAGATCACCAAAAATTCCATAGACATAGTACACAAAAATCAGCAAAATGGGGGGTTTACCAGCTCTGGGTATCATTTGACCTTCAAAATTGGGCGTTTTGGCTGTGAAAGCCAATTGTCTCCATAGCTAAGGTCTTGACAGACGTCCACAAAAATTTTTGGCTAAAATGAGGTCGGAATTCTAGATCACCAAAAAGACCAGTAATAAAGCACACGAAAATCGGCAAAATGGGGAGTTTACTTGCTCTGCCGCTCGTTTGACCCTCAAAATGGGGCATTTTTTCCATGAGGACCAATTGGCTCCATAAATAAGGCCTTAGCGGACGTCCATGAACAATTTGGGCTAAAATGAGGTTGAAATTCTAGATAACCAAAAAGACCATAGACTAAAGAGCACGAAAATTAACAAAATTGGGGGGTTTACCTGCTCTGGCTCTCGTTTCACCTTGAAAATGGGACATTTAGGCCATGAGGGCCAATTGCCTCCATATCTAAGTTCTTAACGGACGTCCACGAAAATTTTTAGAAAAACTGAGCTTGAAATTCCAAATCACCAAAAAGTCTATCGACTATAGCACACAAAAATCAGCAAAATTGAGGGTTTACATGCTCCGGGGCTCATTTGACCTTGAAAATGGGATGTTATGGCCGTGAGGGCCAACTGGCTCCATAGCTAAGGTCTTAACGGACGTCCACGAAAATTGTTGGCAAAAATGAGGTCGAAATTCCAGATCAACAAAAAGTCCATGGACTATAGCACATGAAAATCGGCAAAATTGAGGTTTAACTGCTCTGGTGCTCGTTTGACGTTCAAAATGGGACGTTTTGGCCGTGAGGGCTAACTGGCACAATAGCTAAGGTCTTAACGAACGTCCACAAAAAATTTCGGCAAAAATGAGCACGAAATTCCAGATCACCAAAAAGTCCTTAGACTATAGCATACGAAAATCAGCAAAACACGGTATTTACCTGATTTGGGGACCGTTTAACCTTGAAAATAGGACGTTTTAGCCGTCAGGGCCAATTGACTCCAAAGCTAAGGTCTTAACGGACGTCAACGAAAAATTTTGGCAAAAATGAGGTCGGAATTCCAGATCACCAAAAAGTCCATGGACTATAGCACACGAAAATCAGAAAAAAGGGGTGGTTTACATGCTCCGGGGTTCGTTTGACCTTGAAAATTGGATGTTTTGGCTGTGAGGGCCAACTGGCTCCATAGCTAATGTCTTAACGGACGTCTACAAAATTTTTTGGCAAAAATGAGGTCGGAATCTAGATCACCAAAAAGTCCATTGACTATAGCATACGAAAATTGGCAAAATAGGGGGGTTTATCTACTTCGGGGTTCGTTTGACCTTCAAAATGGGATGTTTTGGCTGTGGGGACCATCTGGCTCCATAGCTAAGGTCTTAACGGACTCCCACATATAATTTTGGCAAAAATGAGGTCGAAATCCAGATCACCAAAAAGTTCATGGACTATATCACATGAAAATCAGTAAAATGGGGGGTTTACATGTTCTGGTGCTCGTTTGATATTCAAAATGAGACGTTTTGGCCATGGGGGCTAACTAGTTCCATAGCTAAAGTCTTAACGGATATCCACAAAAAAGTTTGGCAAAAATTAGTTCGAAATTCATAACCCCACAAAGTCCATGGACTATAACACACGAAAATCGGCAAAATGGGGGGTTTTCCTGCTATAGGGCTAATTGGCGACATAGCAAAGGTCTTAACAGACGTCCACGAAAATTTTTGGCAAAAATAAGGTCGGAATTCCATATCATCAAAAAGTCCATTGACTATAGCACACGAAAATCAGTAAAATTGGGGGTTTACCTGCTTTGGGCTCATTTGACCTTCAAAATGGGACATTTTGGCCGTGAGGGATAACTGGCTCCATAATTAAGGTCTTAACGGACGTCCATGAAAAATTTTGGCAAAAATGCGGTCGGAATTCTATATCACCAAAAAGTACACGGACTATAGCACACGAGAATTAGCAAAATGGGGGGTGTACCTGCTTTGGGGCTGGTTTGACCTTCAAAATGGGACGTTTTGGCCGTGAGGGTTAACTGGTTTTATAGCTAAGGTATTTACGGACGTCCATAAAACTTTTTGGCAAAAATAATGTTGGAATTCCAGATCACCAAAAAATATGGATAATTATATCACATGAAAATTGGTAAAATGGGGGTTTACCTGCTCCGTGGGTCGTTTGATCTCCAAAATTGGCCATTTTGGCCGTAAGGGCCAACTGGCTCCATAACGAATGTCTTAACGGACGTCCATGAAAATTTTTGGCAAAAATGAGGTCGGAATTCCAGATCACCAAAAAGTCCATGGACTATAGCACACAAAAATCAAGAAAATGGGGGGTTTACCTGCTCTGGGGTTCGTTTGTCCTTCAAAATGAGACGTTTTGGCCGTGAGGGCTAACTGGCTCCATAGCTAAGGTCTAAACGGATGTCCACGAAATTTTTTTGGGAAAAATGAGGTCAGAATTCAAGATCACCAAAAAGTCCATGGACTATAGCACACGAAAATTGGCAAAATGGAGGGTTTAGCTGCTCCAGGACTCGTTTGACGTTGAAAATGGGATGTATTGGCCGTGAGGGCTAATTGAATCCATAGCTAAGGTCTTAAGGGACATCCATAAAAAATTTTGGCAAGAATCATGTCGGAATTGAAGATAAACAAAGAGTCCATTGACTATAGCACACGAAAATTGGCAAAATAGGGGATTTCCCGGCTACGGGGCTCATTTGACCTTGAAAATGAGATGTTTTGGCCGTGAGGGCTAAGTAAATCCATATCTAAGGTCTTAACGGACGTCCACGTAAAATGTTGGCAAAAATGAGGTCGAAATTCCAGATCACCAAAAAGTCGATGGACTATAGCACAAGAAAATCGGTAAAATGGGGGTTTACCATCTCTGTTGCTCGTTTGACTTTCAAAATAGGACGTTTTGGCTGTGAGGGCCAACTAACTCCATATCTAAGGTCTTAATGGACGTTCATGAAAAATATTGGCAAAAATGAGCTCGAAATTCCAGATCACCAAAAAGTCCATGCTTATAGCACACGAAAATTGGCAAAATGGGGGTTTACCTGCTCCGGGGGTCTTTTGACCTTCAAAATGGGACGTTTTAGCCGTGAGGGCCGATTGGATCCATAGCTAAGGTCCTAACGGACGTCCACAAAAAATTTTCGACATAAATAAGGTTAGAATTCCATATCACTAAAAAGTCAATGGACTATAGCACACGAAAATCGGTAAAATAGGGGGTTTACCTGCTCCGCTGCTCATTTAACCTTGAAAATTGGATGTTTTGTCTTTGTGGAATAATTGAATCCATAGTTAAGGTATTAACGGATGCCCACGAAACATTTCGACAAAAATAAGATCGAAATTCCAGATCACCAAAAGGTCCATGGACTATAGCACATGAAAATCAGCAAAATGGGGGGTTTACCCGATCCGGGTGTCGTTTGACCTTCAAAATAGGACGTTTTGGTAGTGAGGGACGACTTTCTCCATAACTAAGGTCTTCACGGATGTCCACAAAAATTTCAAGAAAAATGAGTTCGGAATTCCAAATCATCAAAAAGTCCATGGACAATAGCACACAAAAATGGGTAAAATGGGGGGTTTTCTTGCTCCGGGGTCATTTGACCTTGAAAATGGGATGTTTTGACCATGAGAGCCAACTGACTCTATAGATAAGGTCTTAACGGATGTCCACGAAAATTTTTCACAAAAATCAGGTCGGAATTCCAGATCACCAAAGAATCCATGGACTATAGCACACAAAAATTGGCAAAATAGAGGTTTTACCTGATTCGGGGACGTTTGACTTTGAAAATGCGATGTTTGGGCCGTGAGGGCCAACTGCCTCCATATCTAAGGTCTTAACGGATGTACACAAAAAATTTTAGAAAAATGAGGTCGGAGTTCTAAATCACCAAAAAGTTCATGGACTATAGCACACGAAAATTGGCAAATTGGAGGGTTTACCTGCTCCAGGGCTCATTTGACCTTGAAAATGAAATATTTTGCCCGTAAGGGGCAACTGGCTCCATAGATAAGGTCTTAACGGACTTCCATGAAAAATTATGGCAAAAATCAGGTCGGAATTCCAGATCATAAAAAACTTCATGGACTATAGCACATGAAAATCGGCAAAATAGAGGTTTTACATGATCCGTGGCCCGTTTGACTTTGAAAATGGGACGTTTCGGCCGTGAGGGCCAATGGGTTCCATAGCTAAGGACTTAATTAACGTCCACGAATAATTTTGGAAAAGATGTGCTCGGAAATCCAGATCACCAAATAGTCCCTGGACAATAGCACACGAAAATCAATAAAATGTGGTGTTTACCTGTATAGGGGCCCGTTTGACCTTGAAAATGGAATGTTTTCGCTGTGAGGGCCAACTGGATACATAACTAAGGCCTTAACGGACGTCTACAAAAAATTTCGTCAAAAATAAGCTTGGAATTTCGGATCACCAAAAAGTCCATGGACTGTAACACATGAAAATTGGTAAAATCCCGGGTTTACCTGATCCGGGGGTCATTTGACCGGCAAAATGAGATGTTTTAGCCGTGAGGGTTAATTGCCTCCATAGCTACGGTCTTAACGGATGTCCACAAAAAATTTGCCACAATTTATATCAAAATTCTAGATCACCAAAATGCCCATGGACTATAGAACATAAAAATCGGCAAAATGGGGGGTTTACTTGCTCTGGCGCTCATTTGACCTTCAAAATGGGACGTTTTAGACGTGAGGGCTAACTGGCTCCATAGCTAAGTTCTTAACGGACATCCACAAATAATTTTGGCAAAAATTATTTTTGAATTCCAGATCACCAAAAATTCCATATACATAGCACACGAAAATAGGCAAAATGGGGGGTTTACTTGCTCTGGGGCTCATTTGACCTTCAAAATAGGACGTTTTGGCAGTGAGGGCTAACTGGCTCCATAGCTAAGGTCTTAATGGATATCCACAAAAAAATTATGATAAAAATGAGCTCGGGATTCCAGATCACCAAAAAGTCCATGGACTATAGCATACGAAAATTGGCAAAATGGGAGGTTTACCTTCTCTGGGGCTCATTTGACATTCTAAATTGGACGTTTTGGCCGTGAGAGCTAACTAGCTTCATAGCTAGGGTTTTAACGGACGTCCACGAAAAATTTTGGCAAAAATTATATTGGAATTCCAGATCACCAAAAAGTCCATGGACTATAGCACACGGAAATGGCAAAATGGGGGGTTTACCTAGTCTGGGGATCATTTGACACTGAAAATGGGACGTTTTGGCGTGAGGGCTAACTCGCTCCATAGCTAAGGTCTTAACGGACGTCCACAAATAATTTTGGCAAAAATTATTTCGGAAATACAGATCACCAAAAAGTCCATGGACTATAGCACACGAAAATAGGCAAAATGGGGGGCTTACCTGCTCTGAGGCTCATTTGACATTCAAAATGGGACGTTTTGGCCGTGAGGGCTAACAGGCTCCATAGATAAGGTCTTAACGGATGTCCATGAAAAATTTTGGCAAAAATGAGCTCGAATTTCTAGATCACAAAAAAGTCCATAGACTAAAACACTCGAAAATCGGCAAACTTGGAGGTTTACCTTCTCTGGGGCTCATTTGACCTTCAAAATGGGACGTTTTTGCCGTGAGGGCTAACTAGCTCCATAGCTAAGGTCTTAACGGATGTCCACGAAACATTTTGGCAAAAATGACAGCGGATTTCCAAATCACCAAAAAGTCCATGCACTAAAGCACACGAAAATCGGCAAAATAGGGGGTTTACCTGCTCTGGGTCTCATTTAACCTTCAAAATGGGAAGTTTTGTCTGCGAGGGCTAACTGGCTACATAACTAAAGTCTTAACGGATGTCCACAAAAAATTTTGGCAAAAATGAGCTCGGAATTCCAGATCCCAAAAATGTCCATTGACTATAGCATACGAAAATCAGCAAATTGAGGGGTTTACCTGATTCGGCGGTCATTTGACCTTGAAAATAGGATGTTTTGGCCGTGAGGGGTAACTGGCTCCATAGCTAAGGTCTTAACGGATATCCACGTAAAATTTTGTCAAAAATAATGTTGGAATTACATATCACCAAAAAGTTCATGGACTATAACACACGAAAATCGGCAAAATGGGAGGTTTACCTACTCTGGGGATCATTTGACATTCAAAATGGGATGTTTTGGCTGTGAGGGCTAACTGGCTCCATAGTTAAGGTCTTAACGGACGTCCACGACAAATTTTGGCAAAATTTATGTCGGAATTCCAGATCACCAAAAAGTCCATAGGCTATAGCACACGAAAATATGAAAAATGGGGGGTTTACTTGCTTTGGGCTTATTTTACCTTCAAAATGGGTCGTTTTGGCTATGAGGTCTAACTTGCTCCAAAGCTAAGGTCTTAACGGATGTCCACGAAAAATTATTGCAAAAATGAGCTCGGAATTCCAGATCACCAAAAAGTCCATGGACTATAGCACACGAAAATCGGCAAAATTTGGGGTTTACCTGCTCTAGGGCTTATTTGACCTTCAAGATGGGAGGTTTTGGCCGTGAGGGCTAACTGGCTCCATAGCTAAGGTCTTAACGGATGTCCACAAAATTTTTTTGCAAAAATGAGCTCGAATATCCAGATCACCAAAAAGTCCATTGACTATTGCACACGAAAATCGGCAAAATGGGGGGTTTACCTGATTCGGGGGTAGTTTGATTTTGAAAATGGGACATTTTGGCCGTGAGGACTAACCTGCTCTATAGCTAGGGTCTTAAAGGAGGTCCACAAAAAATTGTGGCAAAAATTAGGTCGGAATTCCAGATCACCAAAAAGGATAGAGAAATATAGCACATGAAAATTGGTAAAATGGGGGGTTTACTTACTCCAGGAGTCGTTTGACCTCTAAAATGGGTCGTTTAGGCTTTGAGGGCCAACTGGATCCATAGCGAAGGTCTGAATGGATGTCCACGAAACATTTTGGTATAAATGAGGTCGGAATTCCTGATCACCAAAAAGTTCATGGACTATAGCACACAAAAATTGGCAAAATGGGGGGTTTACCTTCTCTGAGCCTCGTTTGACTTTCAAAATGGGACGTTTTGGCCGTGAGGGCTAACTGGCACCATAGCTAAGGTCGTAATGGACCTCCACGAAAAATTTTTGCAAAAATTATGTCGAAAATCTAGATCACCAAAAAGTCCATGGACTATAGCACACGAATATCGGCAAAATGGGAGGTTTACCTGCTCTGGGGTTCGTTTGACCCTAAAAATGGGAGGTTTTGGCCGTGAGGGATAACTGGCACCATTGGTAATCTCTTAACAGACGTCCACGAAAAATTTTGGCAAAAACTATGTCGAAATTCCAGATCACCAAAAAGTCCACGGACTGTAGCACACGAAAATCGGCAAAATGGGGTTTTACCACTCCGGGGTTTGTTTGACCTTGAAAATAGAATGTTTTGGACGTGAGGTCTAACTAGCTCCATAGTTAAGGTCTTAACGGACGTACATGAATAATTTCGGCAAAAATAAGCACGGAATTCTAGATCACCAAAAAGTCCATGGACTATATAGCACACGAAAATCAACAAAATGGGGGCTTTACCTGCTCTGGGGATCGTTTGACATTCAATATGGGACGTTTTGGCTGTAAGGGCAGACTGGTTCCATAACTGGGTTTTAACGGACGTACACGAAAAATTTTGGCAAAAATTATGTCGGTATTCCAGATCACCAAAAAGTCCATGGACTGTAGCACACGAAAATCGATAAAATAGGGGGTTTACTCGCTCCGGGGTACGTTTGACATTGAAAATAGAATGTTTTGGCCGTGAGAGTTAACTGGCTCCATAGTTAAGGTCTTAACGGACGTACATGAATAATTTCGGCAAAAATGGGCACGAAATTCCGGATCACCAAAAAGTCCATGGACTATAGCACACGAAAATCAACAAAAATGGGGACTTTACCTGCTCTGGGGATCGTTTGACATTCAATATAGGACGTTTTGGTTGTGAGGGCTAGCTGGCACCGTAGGTAATGTCTTAATTGACGTCCACGAAAAATTTTGGCAACAATTATGTCGGAATTCCAGATCATCAAAAGGTCCATAGACTACAGCACACGAAAATCGGCAAAATATGAGGTTTACCCGCTCCGGGGTACGTTTGACCTTGAAAATAGAATGTTTTGGCCGTGAGGGGTAACTGGCTCCACAGTTAAGGTCTTAACGGACGTACATGAATAATTTCGGCAAAAATGAGCACGGAATTCCAGATCACCAAAAAGTCCATGGACTATAGCACCCGAAAATCAGCAAAATGGGAGGTTCACTTGCTCTGGCCCTAGACATGACATGGCGAATGAGGAACCCGAAGGAACCCCAAACAAGCCTCTCAAACTTGTCATCACACTTCATCGGTCGCGGAAGTACATTCAACATTAATTAACGGGAAATAGGGACTAAGGGCAAACCATTTCAAAATGACA
>JAJOOI010017745.1:0-26498 GCA_029582585.1 Solanum bukasovii
ATAATGTAAAATTATAAATAGTAATGTGTCCACGTGGGCACATATATACCTTTAAAATACACTATTAAATAGTTCAGGGGGTAAAAAATACGGTATTAAATAGTCTAGGGAGGTAATAGGTCCTTATGAAAGTTTAGCATCGCAACAGCAAATCCGACCAAAGTTGGAATATTTTTCAGACCATTATCCCTAATATTTAATTACATATCTCAATATATAAAAACTTAATTTATAATATGATAACAAAATAATCATATATAAAAATAGAAGCCACTGGTTACCAACATTAATTGCTTTTTTTTTTAAATCTTTGTATCTCAATTGATTAGCTACCTTAAATTTAACTTTATCGGTGAATGTTCGATTCTCCAGATTGTTAATCCCCTCCCCTATTTTGTTTTCTCGACCCACGATTTTACTTTTTTCTTTAAAAAAAATATCATGGTGTTGAAAACTTGAAAAACCCTTTCTTAGATGCCTAAATAAAAATAGCTAAGAAAGAAAGACATAAAACGCATTCGGCAAATGCGATTTATGTATAAGTTTCAGTCTCTTCTTATTTATTATTGAAATTACTTTATTACCCCTTTCGTTTAATTTTTTTTGTCCACTATTTTAAAAATATATTTATTACTTTTATCATATCAAGAAAAGATAATTATTTTTTTCATTTAATACTCAACATTAATGTTACTTCCCGAGCCTACACCCTGGACGTGATCGGCACTCAAGAACTATCGTTGGTCCCCAAGTGAACCCTTGGCCTTTTTGACTACTTAGCAGAAGACTTACTCAAGCAAAATGGGAAATCCCGATGCAAAGATTAACTCAGATTGTCTCAACAATAACTCAACTCAGTAAATGTCTGAAATGCTTAATTAAACGTAAGTAAGTGACGCAAAGTCTCAAAACATCAACAAAGGGAATAGTGAAAGACTCCTCAACCACTAACTATCTATGAAGCCTCTAACTACTACGATAGAAGTCGAGAAAAGACCCTCGACAACTTAACAAAATAGAAATAATAATGTGAAGCCCTCCAAAAAGCAAAGATGTCACCAAAGCCAGTTGAAGTGCAATTGGTATCAACGAAGCGCCTGTTGATGACCCTGAACACCTGTATCTGCATCATAAATAAGATGCAGGTCGAATGACGTTAGCACATTGAATGTACTAGCATGCAAGGGAAAAATTGAAAGCATAGGCAAATGAAATGGTAACATGGGAAGACATACTCACCTCAACTCAACTCCAATATGAAAGCAACAATTACAGATAAAGTATTTAAAACATTATAAAATAGTAGATATAACTCAATGATGTATAAAAATACAAAAAAAGTTACTCTTTACTCTTATTTGAGAGATTCTCTAACTGACAACCATCATTATAAGCTATGTGATGATACAACATCTCGCCCACGCTGCCAGAACTGTCTTATACCTTGTTGGGGTACACAATACCTCAACTCCGTAGATCCACTAAGCTATGCTTAAAAGTAATAAGGAGTCTTCTAAAAAGTATGATTCTTTACCCATGTTGGCAACATGGTTTATGAGGAATGTGAGTTGTCTGAACTCATCCTCATATGGGTGCTCAATAGTACTCTAAATAATATATAAACTCGTGCTAAAATGTATAAAACATAACTCTTTCTCAATTTGACGTAATTACTCAAAAGATCCTTTTAAAAGAGGTAATACTCTGAAATATCTCTAGACTCATGAACTCATTTAGAAATCAATGTTTCCCTATTTTAAATGTAAAAGTGTTACATTTGGGAATACTTAGTTTCCGTATACCCTTTTTCAATCATGAATGTAACTCTTCGCATTATCATACTCACTTCCTTAAGACTTAGTTCAAAACTAAAATCAAATGCAAAAGAATTCTCAAAATGACTCAAAAGGACATCTTGAACTTTCCTCTTAACTTTACTTTAATTTGAAATGTAAATTAAGATATGTGATTAGGACATGTAGGATCTCTCAAGGATTAATGAAGACTTTTAGAGTTAATATCAAGAAGAGAACGTAAACACAATTTGAAGGAACACATACGAAACGAAGGACGGAGAAGAAAAAGGCCAGGTTACCCTAGCGCATTACTGGTGCAGGGCGACAGGCCTCAAAGTACTGGGGATGCTTTGTGGCGCATTGCAGGCGCAGGGTGCCAGCCCCAAAACGGCAGTGCCCAGGCCCTGGCGCCTTGGTAGTGCGCTGCCCCACCCCAAAACCCATAAATTTGACGAATATTTCTATTCAATTTTGAGTCCTAACTCATCTAGAATCGATTGGTTTCTTCCAAACTCTCTTTAATTCACAAACCCAACACGAATTCATCGAAATTCTACACAATTATTGTCAAGAACCATAACTCATACTCAAGATCCTCAACGCAAGAAACTCAAAACCTCCATTGTTAAAGAATAAAACAAAAATCAAGAATTACTCAAGAATCTCTAAATAACGATTTCATGGATGAATTACACGTATGGCGTCAGGATGAACGAGTCCATCACTATGGAAAGAACGATGTTCTTGGCGAATTCCTCAGTTCTTGAAAGAATGCTTGAAACTCTGCCTTTTTCTCCTCTTCAAAATCCGCTCTAAAATTCTAAGTGTTTAGGAATGTGAAAAATTAACTTAGCATCTGATTAGACCCTCAACTTAGGTGTGGAAAACGTGGTCAAGCTTAGTGAGGTAAGGAAAAGACCAAAATACCCTTTTCTCAAACTGATGAAATGTCTTAACTAGAGAGGCTTCACTCAAACGGGAATAACTTTTTACTCCGAGCTCGAAATTTAGCAAACTTGGCGGCATTGGAAAGAAGGCTCAAAAACCTTGAACCATGAGGACTTACCACTAGAAAGCACCACCGAAAGATCCAATCTAGACATGACCGTATGGAGAAGCATCAGATCCTATATTAAAAATATATATATGCATAATATACATCATTACTTTGAATGTACTGAATATGAAGAACATGTATAAAAACATAAGCAAAAATCATGATAAGTTTGAAAATGTACTAATGCATGACTAAGCAAAAAATATAAAATCGTGATAAGCTAGTATCTTGCCAGGTAAAAAAAAGGATCATTACTTCGAGGCTTGGGTACTCACCACTAGTCCCTCTCAAGACCAAAAACATTCAAAGAATGGGTACTCGCCTCTAATCCCCTTGAGTTCATGAATACTCAGCCTATCCTATGGTGGTACGTAGTTTATGGGACATGGGCAATCGATGCTAGTTCGCTTGGTGCTAAGTACAACTCCCCCACATAATTAATGCATTATACTTAGGAGTAGCTCCTTCCATTATTATGACTTCATAACTTGTTAATAAAGACACTAATCTAAGCATCTCAACCATGATAATCTTTCATATAAGAATACTTCAATAAAAAACAACCTAGTTCATCAAAAGCATGTTGACTCTTTATTCAAAAGTTTCCTTTTAAGTCTTAATCATAAGCATTCATGCCATCAAGACTTGATTTCATAATCAATCATACATACACACATGAGTTTATGAAAAGCATCCTTAAAAGCATATTATATTTACAAATTTCTCAATTTAATGTTGCATCCATAATCCCAAATCATATTTCATGATCAAAATATAATCACATTGTCACGACCTGAGCCTACACTTTGGACGTGGCCGGCACTCGAGAACCATTGTTGGTCCCCAAGCGAACCCTCATCCTAGCTGACTACAAGCGGAAGACTAACTCAAGCATACAAAAGCTTAAAAACTGGATAAAAATTCATGAAGCTGGAATACAAAACTTTAACTCAAATGAAAAATTCTGAATATAAAAATAATATTCAACTCGCCATAAAATAGGCAACTTAAGTCTTTAAACATTTAACAAAATAAATGATACAGGCTTCTCAACTATACCAACTATCTATGAAGCCTCTAACTGTTAAAGATGGAAGTCAGGACAAGACCCACGACTTCCTGACTAAACAGAAAAGTAAATGAAATCCTCCAGAAACAAGGAGGCTCACCATAGCTAACTCGAACTTCCGCATGTATCAACGAAGCTCCTGTTGATTACCCTGAATACATGTGTCTGCATCATGAAAAGATGCAGGCCAAATGGTTCAGTACATGGAATGTACGAGCATGTAAGAGGAAGTCTAAAGCATAAACATAAGCTTGAACTTTGATAAAAAGGAAACATACTTGCCTCTTCTCAACTCACTGAACTCAAAGAAACATAGTTCAACTCAATGATAAGATATTCAACTTAGAGGTATACTCAAAACTACTCAAACTTACTCAACTCAGAAGTACTCAAGTATAAGATACTTAACTCGAAATACTTAAGGATACTGCAACAGTAAAAGATGCAATATATATGAAAAGTTGTAAAAATGTAGTTAGCAACTCAATGTATTGAAAAATACAATAATACTCAGTATGTATATAAAAATACAATATAACTCTATGGGAAATTCTCTAACTGACAACCACCACTATGAGCCTAAGTGGTGATACAACGTATTAGCTCACGCTGCCAAGGACCGTCCTATACCTTGCCAGAGGTATAGAACCTAACTTACTAAGTGGATCCACTAGTCTATGCTAAAATCATCTTAAGGAGTCATCTAAAAAGTATGATCCTTTACTACCCATGATAGCTACATGGTTTATGGAGATTTGAGTTATCTGAACTCGCATCCCCATATCGGTGCTCAATACTACTCCAAAAATATACTTAGCTCATATGTTTGTAAAAACAAAAGTCTTTCTTTGGTTTGAGATAATTACTCAAAACTTAGCTTAAAATCCCTCTTGGAAATCATAGTTTCCTTTTTACTGAAAAACTAGCTCAAAGGCTCTTTTGAAATATCAGTTTCCTTTCTTGTTTAAATGTGAAATCATTTACTCTTTGGGAATATATAGTCCTGATATACTCTTTTGAAGAAATAAACTCAACTCTTTACTCTTTACTCTTTGCTTAACTCAAAACTTAAGTCTTAAAAAACAAAGTTAAAATGTTTGTAAAAGACTTCTTAAAATATGGTTCATGCCGAATTATGGTCGTGAACGACTCAATGTAAGGTTTTCAATAACCGTAGATAGAACTCAATACTTGGAACTCAAGAACTTCCATAATATTACTCACTTCAAGAATGCTCAACTCAGAGGGTTCATGCGGAATTTATGAGCATAAACTACTCAACTCAAGGACTCAAAGATACTTCTCGTCTCAAGGCTGCTCGAATTATAGGGTTCATGCGGGATTATGGACATGAATAACCCAACTCAAGGACTTCATGGGTAACATGTAATTGTCCCATGATTAGGAATATAATCTCAAAAAAAAAATTAGGAACTCAATACTCAAGACTTAGAACTTGAAGATACTACTCCTTTCACAGATACTCAACTTATGAAGTTCATCCTGAATTTATGGGCATGAACAACTCGACTCAAAAGTCTACATAACAACATGGAACTCATGTAAACGACTCTTCTAAATCTCATACTTACTTACTCAAACTTAGTTCGAATTGATAGTTGATCTCAAATGATTCACACTCGAACTCAAAGACTTTCTTGGACTCTACTCTTAACTCTCTCTTGAATGTGAATTATGAATTCAAGAGTCATGGTTCATGATATGAAGAATCTAGGTGATAGTGTAGACTAATGAATACATTCTCCTCATTCTCATTCTCACTTACTTGAGTCTTGAAACAAGTTATTAGAAATTGTAGAACACTCCTCAGAAGGACTCAAAGGGACTCTCTCAAAATGATCGGAAGAACTCTCAAGACTTAACTCTTAACTTTACCTTGAATTTGAATTATGAATTCAAGGTTATGATCATGTTATGAATGATTTCTAGGTGTTTTTATGTATTTTAAAGTGATTAGAATCAAAGGGAGTGAAGGTACACTTAAAAGGGACTCAAACGGGACAACCGACGAAAAAGGAGTGGGGGCAGGCGACCCTAGCGCGTTCCGGGCATGGGGGGCCAGCCCCTAACTTCAGAGACTACATATGGGCACACTGCAGGGGTGCCACCCCAGTCCCTTGGGAGCATCTGGGGGGCGCCGCCCCAGCCTTTCCCCAGGTCAAGTTCGACGAATTTTGCCTCTCATTTTTTTTATCCTAAATCGCTTTTAATCTATTTCTTTTCTAAAATTTTCCTTAGATTCAATTACCCAACCTAAGTACACACTAATACACTCAAAACAAACACTTTCATCTCAAGAAATCATCAAAACCCCAACAAAACAAGAATTAGAATGAACTTCAAGAATACCTATCAAGAACTTAAATCCTTCATTTTTTTTAGAATGAAACTTCGCTGTAAATAATATGTTTGGCGTGTGGGTGAACAAACCCAACACTATGGAAGCTTACATACCTCTTAGGCATCAAACCCATGGCGACAATCTGCAACAACTCTCAAGAATTTTGACGAACGCTTCGATCCTTTCTCTTTTCTCCTCTTTTCTCTTCTTGAACTCTCAAGTAAAACCCTAGGTGTAAACTAGGATTGTAAAACTGAACCTAATCAGATTAGACCCCTAAAATATTACTACAAACGAATTAAATCTGATTTGGGTAAGAAAAAGACCAAAATACCCCTCTAAAATCCGGTTTTGACTTTTCTTATCTAGACAGCCCAACTTCGAATGGACTTATCTCCCTCATACGAACTCGAATTGGAAAGATAATTCAAAGATATTCCCTACGGTATCTGGTATAACACCTAACTCATCTTGAGCTAGAAGTTATGGTCGTTTGAAATTGACCCAAAACTCATACTTAGGTGCTACATCTAGTGACCTTAACACTTAAGAAATTTTTAATTCCTTGGTAAAATCTCACTCACTACAAACAACGGTTCGAGTCGTAGTTCAAAAAAATTTCTGGGGTGTTACACACACAATATGGGTTCATGTGGAATTCATAAACTAAGCAATACACCTCAATTTATGCATCATAAAATCATATAGAATGAATTTATCCATAAACAATTGAACTTATTCATAAACATGCAAAACCCTAGAATTTAATTTGAAATTATGAAGGAGTTTTGGAGAAATCTTGTAGACTCAATGGATGAAAGGGATCCATTGACGAACTTTCCACATATCATGATAACAAAATCCTAGAAATTTGAGGAGGAAGACCTTGAAGATTTGAAGAAGAACTTGATTGAAAGACTTGAAGCCCTAGATAGGGGTAGAACAATTTCCAGGAAAACCTTTCTTGAGATTCTTGAATTAGTTTATTCAAAATCCTATAACAAAGAATTAAGATTTATATTAATGATTCATAACTGTATGAGTTAGAAATAATGAAATTCTTGGAGTAGGACTTACCTTGAAGAAGAATCTTGAAAAAGATTTGAAAGAATCTTGATTGGAAGTCTTATGTTTTATTTTCCTTAGAGTTTTGCCTTAGAATTTGAAAGAGAAGAGAATGAGGCATTAAGAGATGAAAATTTGATTGTTTTGGGCCTTTTATGAGTCAAAAAACTCGTTTAGGATTTTCTAAGGATAAAACAACAAAAACACCCTTTTTAGTATTTTTCTCGACGGTTAAATCGTCATTGCACTGTATGAAGTTAGTAAAATGATCATAACTCTCTACTCCAAATTCTGAATGATGAAAACTTGGTGGAGTTGGAAAGAAGACTCAAACAACTTTAATTTTATAGTTTATAGGGTAGCCTAACTCGTCATATTCTAAGAGATTGAATCATTTGAAGTTGACCCAAATAGAATCTTATATCAAAACTTAATCTGTAAGGAAACTTTCAACTTAACTGTGTGCTAGGGGATTCTTGTGACCTTAATTCATCTCCAATTTTATTCCCACACTAAAGAATAAACTTTAACACCTAAGCACAATTTAAGAATCGCATGATACGACCTTATACGCAAATGAGAAATGGTTCGGGCCTTAACTTAAAATTTCTAGGGTGTTACATGGATGGAGCCTGTGAGATCCCATGGGTTGTTTCAATATATGTTAAGTTCATTAAGGAGTTGTTGGTCTAAAATGGTGTCCAAGTCAAACATGTTTATAGAGAAGGCAATCAGGCTGTAAATTTTTTTACCAACATAGTTTTTAGGTTTGCTAGTACAATTGATACGTAATTAATTCACTAGTGGAGGTAGCAAGCAACGGAAGGGAAATTAAAAACACAACATACCAAACATGAGGTTAAGGAAGAGTCAAAATATATGAGGAATCAGCAACAAGAATCAAATTTTCAACAGCACCAACAACAATAACGTTTTAACTATTAGCAATGCCGGAGCATTTCAAATATACCCATTTTAGGGGTATAATGCATTACCAAGAGATTAGAATGGTTCCTTGGTTGTTGTACACGGTTTTGTTAATTCAAAGTTGTTGGATCTAATTCCTTTGATAGTGGTATCATCTCCTCAGAGCTCAACCTGTTAAGGATGATAGCTTAGCCATAATCCAAATGTGTCAAAGATGGTTGGACAGTGAATAGGTGAGGAATAGAAGCTTACCTTCATTTTTGAAGGAACCCCCTATTCAGTGTTTGAAAAAGTCTTCATTGAGCGTGAATTCATGGTGTCCGTGAGACTTGTGAACGCTTAAGGTGAATCTCTACTTCAACCACAAAATCGTGTTTCCATAAAATCAATGGTTAGCTTGACATCTTCATCCAAGGAGATTTCTCGGGATTTCCATATTGTTTCTTTACTATTTGTTTGTTCTATTTCTTGTGTTTTTGTTTTGTTAGAGTAGCTTAGGTTATCTTGTTTGTTTCCTAATTTATGTTTGGGATTGGGTCACTATTGGACCCAAGCCATGTAATTTTGTTAGACTTTCTGTTTGGTTTTTTATTAGAGGAAATTTCGCAAATAGCCACTATAATATACTTAATTAGGCTTTTTATCTATAGTTTGCATATTTACAGGTTGTAGCTATAGTTTAAGCTGCTATGGGTGACCTCATTTGTATAATTCACGGGTACATTTGTATAATTTTATGGGTATGTTTATATAATTAGCTATTTTCCTCTGTATTTGTATAAACTAGTTAGTATCAATTGATTTGTATATATTTTTATATAAACCCAAAATAATGAATTTATACAAAGATGTTTAGTTATACAAATTGTATCATACAAAAGGTCACCCATATTTATATAAACTGGTTAGTATCAATTGATATGTATTTATTTTTGTATAAACTCAAAATAATGAATTTATACAAACACAAACATCTGAACTTTAAACAGTTATACAAATTATATTATACAAAAGTTATACAAATTACATTATACAAAGTAATACAAATTATATTATACAAATGTACACACTTATACGAACTGAAAAACGTGGGTGGCATTATTATCACTAAATGTTAATGGTGAGTGTTAATTAACGAAAACTATAGCTATGATTAACTAGTATATATTTGCTTAACCACGTAGTTTACCATTTTTATTAAGATATAGGCATGGCCCAACTCTTTGTTTAAAAAAATAGTACTCTACCTTAGAATTCAATATGGAGAAAATAGTTTATCCTTTTTAGATGAAAAATATTGAAAATACTTTATTTAGTTTTATTGTATCATAAAACAAAATACGACACGTGACACTGGATCTGATTTTCGAATCGAGACCCATCGGTGACAATCGACCTAGGACCCAACTTTTGAATCGAGATCCGACTCCAGCTCTTGATTGGTAATCCAACTTTTGACAAGAGATCCGATCTTGAAACCCAATCTGGGACCCAATTTCCAAACCTGGATTCAACACCCAAACCTGACCTTGACGACTGATTCGTAACCCAAATCTGACACCTGATTTTAGAAGTAAGATCCGACATTTAAACCTGACCATGACGACTTGAAACCCCATCACAAAATCTGACTCAAGACCCGACCCTGATATTCTACCCAAGATTTAACCTTTAATCCTAACTTGAGACCCGACATTTAAATTATAATTCCAATTCGATCCAACTCAAAATCTGAGAGTGGGTCTCAAATTGAGGTTGAAAGTTGGATTTTGAATTGAGAATTACGAGTCAGATTTCATATAGGTATTTATAATTGGTATCTGAGACTTGAGTTATGACGGAAAGTTGAGGTTTGAGGTCTAAACACACTCACAATGAATTTTGATTGAATTAAATTGAAAAAACTTAACCCATTTGGCTAACCCATACTTTATCCATAAATATATGGAATGAATATGGATTTAGACTCATATTTTACCCATGTAAAAAATCACTCATGACCCAATTCATTAAAATATGAATGGGTTGGATAAGTTACCAAAATATAGATTCATTTTACAAGCACTAAGTGTTGTACTCAAATCTTTCATAAGAAGTAGTTATATATGCATGTGTTGTCACGATCCAAAGTATACCATAGGCATAACAAGGCGTATTAAACTCCGAAAGGCCCTGCACAAGCCAGCTAGCATACATCATACAAAATAATAGAAATAAAGATTTCAAAAGAAATAGTCTTATATCATCAAAGAGTTTAACAAAGTGGAAGTCAAACATAGTCTCAATAAGCCATCTACTACTTCAAAGGAAGTGGTTGGTACGTAACCCATACACCACATACAAAGTCTAAAAACTGAAATGAAAGAAAGTTATAAAATTATCTCGGCCCTCGGATCATGAGGACTCACCAATCTTCAAGTGTAAAAGGGATTAACTAGCCACGAGTGTGAGAGGAAGGAACATCATACCCTACATTAGTGAAACAATATAGGCACAAGTATGCATTAGTACATGGAATGTACTAAGTATGATATTCATGCATAAGCGTTATAAAATTATGCTAAAAAGTACATTACATGACACACAATGAACAGGCTAAATCATAATATAAAAGGTATAGAAAACATAAGTCATAATCATCGTCAATGCAAGTTTAACATCTTTAAAACACTTGTGAGCTACTTCAAAAGTAACATTAGTTCATTATTGTGGGAAGCTTACCATATAACCGACATAGACCATGTCAGCTATAACATGAAATTTGGTGTTTATACCACACCGAAAATAATGTTCTTACTTGCCAATATAAGAACCATGAGTCTGAGCTAAAGTGGATCCACCAGCTACGTCACTCAAGACAACCTAGGGGCACCTAGTTAGGGACAACGAGATTGCTACTAGAGACCCAACCTCATTGAACACATAGGGGAAAGACTAAAACAACCCTAACTTAAAAAATGACGAGGTGACCTATATGGATCCCTAAGCAGTCCGTATAAGTCACCACTAACCGTTTAGGGAGCCGTACAATCACCAAATTTCCTGGCTACCTTAAACTGTCAGTGATGCCATAAACTGACCATTAAGGATTTATTGAAGGATTCATGATCCATTTTGGGTTCGTGGACTTGTCTATTAACCTCCCTTACCTTCTCCAAAGTCCAAGGTGTTAAATATCTTCCCCTTGGAAACATTCTTCCTCGAATGGAACTCAAGTAGCATTAAAAGAGTAGCAGAGAAACTAAATACCCCAACATAAATGCAATTTTATCAAAATGCACATATACGAGGAGAAAAATTGACTCCAAGCTAAAACATACCCAAACATCATTTCATACAACATACATGCATGCGTAGGGAAATAGGAGAATGACTAAAATGCAAGAATCCAAAAGAAAGAACTATGAGGCTTAAATACCTCAAGTTAAAGTAGGAATGGAGGGAATGAGATGAGGATATAGGGACTTCATATCGTCCTCGGCCTCCCAAGTAGCATCCTCAACCATTTGATTCCTCCATAACACTTTTATTGATACAACATCTTTGTTTCTGAACTTTCAAATTTGACAGACTAAATTCTCAACCAGAACCTATTCATAAGAAAAACTTTCCTTTATACTAAGATTCTCTAATGGTAAAATAGATGTCGGATCTCCAACACATTTCTTCAATAAGGACACATGAAAAACCAGATGTATCGATAATAAATCATTATGCAAATGAAGGTCATAAAAAACATGATCAATACTTAATGAGTCCACAAATTGGACTCATTTAGGGCTTTATTTTGATATAAATAGTGTCCTCAAATACTTATTTTCTCTCAATATCTAATGAAAATTCTTAAGTTTCAGATTTTTGAAGTTTTAGTGGAAGCATGGACATTTAGGCGCAAAAAGGAACAAAAAGGCCAAAAAGAACGAAGAAGTTGAAGCCTGAGCATCGCCAAGCACACTTGGTGAGTCGTCGAAGAGACATATTCTGCCCATTGTTCCAGTACATGAAGCCCTGAATAAAGAGGATCAAAAAGGCGATAAAAGGAGAAGTCGGCGCTTTGCCAAATGGTTCCGTGAAGCAGTACTATACAAACCAATGGTCCAGAATGTGAAAATGCTTAAGGCAAGCACGAAATGGCAAAGAGACAAAAGAAGGGCGAGTCGCCGATTCATTCGGCGGCCTCGACTAACCTCGCTGAGTGATCAGCCAGCACTAATTTTTGAAGTCTATAAATACTAAAATTTTATTAATTTTAGGGGAGTCGAACCATTAATATAATTTTCAGAATAGAATAGTACTTTTTTATATATTTTCTCTCAAGTTTGGAGAGGGTTTTTTGGGAGACTTGAAGAAAGAAGGATTTAATCTTCCCCAAGTTGGAAGTGGGTCTTCTCCATTCTTCTTCCTTTGCTTGAATCAAGGTTTAATTCCTTATACCCATTTGATTTTAGTATCATTTTGTATTTTGTTATTTCTTGATGTGTGGCTAAAAACCCCATTCTTGGGGTGTGATTTAGCAAATATGTGTTGATATTGTTGTTGGGTCTTGCTTGTTGATAGGTTAGATGTATTTTAATGGTGATTTCACCTAGTGGTTGTGGGGTAAGGCGTAGGCTGGCCTTAATGCGGCAAATGGGTGTTCGAGAGGAACGCATTTAAAATGGGGAAAGTTGCTCGAGAGGGAACTTATTTCCATCCAAAGCTTAGTCTAGTCACTATTATCTTGCAAATTTCCTATCGAAAGCATGTACCCAATGATTTATCTTAACTTGTATTGCAGTCACACCCCAAGAACTTTTCCTTATACTTGATTTTCTTGTTATTTTTTGCTGTTTTTACTACTTGTGACAAAACCCCCAATTGATATTTGACACTTTTGTGTCACCCCCTTTAATTTATTATGTTTTTACTCGTTAATGTCTTTAGCTATGACTAGTTAGAACTAAATTTTATTTTTCTATTAAATCTCAAAACCACTCCCTTGGGACACGACCCAAACCTTTAGTTGGGTTACTATATTATCGACGATCGTAGACACTCGTACCGTAGGTTAGTGTCGTTGGTCACATTAAGCATCAAAATGGCACCGCTGCCGGGGAGTGGTGTTATTTGAGAATTTTTGGTTTAGTAGAGTTTTTGTTCTTCTTAGTTGTAGTTTCACTAACTTTACTTGTAGTTTTGTTTTTCGTTGAGTTGTTCATTTAGATGAGAATGGCTGAGCAGAGTAGTGGCAAATTGGTTGAAATGAACCAAGGAGTCCAAAAAGACCTCACGCTAACCGCACTGGCATCTTAGCTAAACGATTTGGCCACCAAAATCTCAGAGGTGGAAATCCAATGCAATATCAAAGAGAGGTACTTACCCCCTCATTAGCGGAGGAAGTCTAGAGATGAAAAAAAAATCATGTCGAGGACACACTTCAAATCATTCTCCAAAAGATCACCGATCAAGCTCGGGTGTTGGAAGAAATGAAGGAGAATATTGAAGTGTTGAATCAAATTATCAGATCTCACTCTAGATCAATCCAGCTAATCAGGTCACTCCTGAGTTTTGCAGTGCCTCATCTCCACTCAAATGACATATTGGGGTCTCCTAGTGACACTAAGGCTAACCCCAATAACGGAAAATAAGACAGGATTTGCGTCGTACCACGACGTAAAATAAGGTGCTTCTTTGGAGGCAACCCAAGGTTTTACTGCTTTTAATTACTATGATAGAATAATGGTGTGTTTGTTCTATAGTTAAAGTGAGAAAGGTGTTGAAAAACGCAAGTTGGCGAGACAAGGAATCAGTTGGCGAATCACCGAACCTATCGGTGATTCCGATTTAAATTCTCGTAGTGGCCCCAAAATAAGGGATGTCCTGTAAAACTCATCGAGATGATTATGTGTTCGACGCATTGCCCAGTTAATCGGTGAATAGACTAACGTCGCCGAATTGCCGAGAACTGAACGGTTATATAAAGGTCAAATTTTTGAATCACTCACTTTCCCTCATTTCAAACTCCTCAAAATCACAACAAAGGTATTGTTTTCTAGATTTTTGCTTTCAAATAGTGCTATAGTGATAATTAGTGTGTGGGACTGGATTTCTTTGCCGCCTAGCATTACAAAAACAAATTTATCGACATCGAAGGTTAGTCTCTAAAACCCCAAACTTATTTTTGATATTTTTGCACTCTTTTGCAAGTTTATTATCAGGATGACATGTGTTGGGCCTCTCGGATAGAAATAGGTTGATATGCTATGTGTAATCCGAACATAGTCGCCTGAAATATTTTAATAGTCGAATGTCTTGTTGTTTGTGCTTTAATCTGATTGAGATTGCAATGGGTGTTGCTTGATTGTCATTATATTGGTTGGGTAAAACCTAAATAGCTCACATTTGTGCTAAATAAATAAAATTGCTCAATGAAGGAATAGGTGACGACATTCTTAAGGGTGATCGTAGTTATATGGCCAAAATTTGGCAGGACCAGAAGAAGTCTGAGTATTTCGAGAAGATGAGAAGTATGGGTCTTGTGTGAATTTCATGTATGCATGCTTTGATTTCGTTTCCAGGGCTTGTAAGGTCGATTCTAAGAAGTAGGTTGAAAAATAGGCACGTTGAATCATTTTGCAACCTGGGTCGTGCTCGCCAAACGACTCGGCGGTTGGCCTACTGGTCTTAGATCCCCCTTCATTCATGTCCATAGTGTTGAGAGATCTGTAACTTTCGACGAACACATCAGTGGTCGCCAAAGGTAGTCGGCAACTCGCCAATAGAACTTTAGACTGCCCTTTGCATGCCACATTTACCCTCTTTCACTGTATCTTTTGGCGGACAACTTCGTCATTGCCGGAAGTAGTCAGTGTCTCACCAAATAGACTTTTTCATCGTTAATTTGCCTAGATTGCAAACTAATCCCTTTAGCGAGTTCGGCCTAGCTCGCCAAAGAGATTTGGCGATTCACGGAATGATCAGCGGACCTTCCTGCTTCAGATTTTCTGTGTTTTAGTGTGATTGTTCTTTCGAATAATCACAAACTTTAGTAGATATGGTACGTACAAACTTAAATGCGCCACCTCGGAAAAAGGCAAGGGGCATTACGATCAATAAAGGAGGATCACGTCCTTCACAGAAAAGAAAGCAAGATCTCCCACCGGGAGATAAAGGCAAATGAAAGAAGCATATCGCTAGAAAAGGGTCTGTTATTGAGCCAGATTTTTTTGAGCTGGAAGATGAACAACCGTTGATTCACCACTAGAATAGTCTCAGAGATAGACCTCAATCAACACCTATCAGAGTTACATCAGCTACAACTCCTCCGACCATTGAATCAGTGCCAACCCCGGCACCACCTTCAGTAGCCCCTACACTCCCCGTAGCCCCACCTCCACCCAGATTGGTGAACAGATTGAAAAGTGATGGTTTACGAACCATTCTAGAAGAAATGTTACTATCTGTGGAGGGTTTGGAAGGTAAGCATGCTGAGGTGCTTGACACGCTCAAGTATCATGAGTTCGAGCAGTTCACTAGGCCACGGGGCCCTTACACTTCTTTCTGGGTCCGAGAATTCTACTTAGCATATGGGGAGTTGGTCCCGAAAAATAAGAAAAAGGCTAGTGAGTTCCGACTGGTGAAGTTGGTTATGGTTATAGGCAAGGAGGTAGAGTGTCACAGCGAGCATATTAATGTCATACTGGGTGGACCGTAGCACTCGGTACTGCCTTACCTGGGTTTGACTATCGTTCCATCCCTGGATGATTTGAAGGGTTGGTTAGCTTCGATGATTTCTGACATCACCCCGAGGTGGTTGGATGCGAGATCTCCTATTGAGAAGAGGGATATGAACATCGCCTCCCGGTACTGGTTTGGCTTCTTCAGCAGCACTATCATGCCATCCCAGAACGAGTCCATTCTACGTCATCCTAAGGCGTCTTGCGTTGGTTCTATCATGGCCAGGAGGCGAATCGACCTGGGACTGCTAGTTTCACAAGAGATGGTTGTGACAGCCAAACAGACATTGATATCCCTGCCATTCCCTGTTCTGATTACTGAGTATACTGGCGTGCTGGAGTACCCCGAGATCTTACTAGTGATATAGAGGTCATGCCGTCTTCCTCCACTGATATTCGACATATAGAGGTAGAATTTACACGAGAGGAGGATGACAGGAGAAGAGCAGCCCCAACAGATACTTCTCCAGAGGTCAATGTTGAGTCATTATCAGCAGAGACACCCTCGTCCACCCCGGCCTCTGAGCCCTCACGTATACTAGCTCCTTCTTCTTCTTCCTCACAGGTTCCAGGTGCTTCATCATCCTCTCTGCCTACCAGGATCACTCAGACCATGATCTTGAAGATGGGGCAGTTAGCCGATTCAGCTGATGTGAGAGCTACCCGTCTGGAGAGGTCTGTTCCAGGGATCATCGACAGGGCCATTTTAGTAGCAGTTACCCCACTTCAAACAGCTATTGATGCATTGATAGTGAGACTTATTGCTTACGAGAGCAGACAGGGGAAAACCTCTGAGGTGGCGGCTTTACAAGCCTAGATTGCGAGTTTGAGAAAGGATGTAGACTACATTAAGTCAATTGACTTCACTTCACTAATAAAGAGGGCAGATGATGATAATGCTCCTGAGACCACCGGAGATATGCAGAGTGATGGCAAATCACATGCAAAGTCGGATACAGAGATTGATGAGGAGTTGATAGCATATGAGGAGGAGATGAGAGAGAGCCAAGATGCGAGCATATTCAGAGATCTGCCAGATCTAGTAGAGACGGTTATGCAGCTGGTGATCCAGACATTGTCGACTGACACGTCCACAGCAGCTCCTAGTAGATCTGGCACTACTTGTCCATATGAGACTACTCCGGCCACTGAGACCCCGACAGAGTGAGAGACTGCATAGATAGGACCCTTCTTTACCTCTTTCTATGTTTAATCTTTCTTCAACTCTGTATACTGTCATTATTTGCATTTAAGGACAAATGTTTTTTTTTGTGGTGGGGTAAGGCCCACACCTTTTGTGCTGATAGTTGTGCTTTATGTATATATTTGGGTTGTTCTGTGTCAAAATGATGTTTATCTGCTTTTTGTGGATGTTTGAGCTTGTGGCTCTGCTTATTTTTAATTGCAAAATGATTTTGACCCTTTCGAAAAAATTTAAATTTTTCACACATTTTTGCCACCACTCATGAGTTGAATGTGGTTGTTCTTTTGCAAACATTTGAGTCTCGATTTCGATCAATACCGATGACTTGAATAGTGCTCTCAATTGAACGAATTTGAATGTACGGCTACGATGAGGCCAAATGAAGTTGCATAAACAATATGTGAACTCTTTGCATCGCGTGTGATTAGCCATTTATCGAATTAATTCTCTTGTAATGACCATTGCACACTAGCGAATGTGTGTAGTCTTGTTTGATTTAAGTGTCGATGCCTTGTGTGATTAGCTTTCTTTGAACCATGCATGAATAAACCTAGAATTTTTCCCGTTAGTCTAATTGATTCAGAAAGGTGTCTTCTTGAGATGATCCTAGGCAACTTTAAAGAGTGTGAGCCAAATTTAACATATACCTCTTTTGTGGCCTATCCGTGAGCGTGTGAAACTCTTTTGAACACCTTTGAGCCTTACCTTTCTTTGGAAGAACATTGATGAACCCTAGACCTTACTTGACCCACTACCTATAATCCTCTTGATTTATGGTTTAGCAAATAGCCAAAAAGCCTAAGTTGGGGGTGTGGTAAAAAGGAAAAGGAAAAGTCAAGAAATGCAGGAAAAGTCTCCCTTAACCCATGGTGTTGCATAATGATGGAAACCCCTTACAAAAAAAAATTGTGGAATAAAGTACAAAAGAAATCAGGTTTCCAACCAATCCATGGAAGTGAATAAAAAGATTACTTAGAAGCACTAGAAAAAGAATTGATAAAGAAAAAGAAGGGAATGCCTTGAGAATACCACATCTCACGAGGAAAAAGTCACTGAGCCTAAATGACCATACCTTTGCACTCATCCCCATTACAAGCCTTAGAAAGACCATTTTGATCTTGAGTGAGCCGGACCGAAGATCATCGGAAAATAAGGGTAAGCCTATGGGTGAAAACCTGCATTGTGTTCCTCTTTTTGAGTGTGAGCGTTGCATCTGATTCCTGATATTGAATTGATTAACCTATGTGTGTGAATATGGAATCATTCTTTATGTGAGGGCATTTAGATACTTTTTGTTGAGCTTGAACTTGCACAAGTAGCAAGTATTGCGAGCATGAGAATCTTTGGTAATGGTGTGTCACAATTTGAATCTTTGAGTACACAATTGATCCTTGCATAAGCAAATTGAGTCTTGTTGTGTGCATTCATGATTGAGTCTTGTGTAGCACTGTTTGAGACACCCTTTTTGAACGGCTGAACTCACGTTTGCTTGAGGACAAGCAAAAGTTTAAGCTGGGGTGTTGATGAGTTCACAAATTAGACTCATTTAGGGCTTTATTTGATAGAAATAGTGTCCTCAAATGTTTATTTTGTCTCAATATCTGATGAAAATTCTTAAGTTTCAGGTATTTGAAGTTTTAGTGGAAGCATGGACACTTTAGCGCAAAAAGGAACAAAAAGGCCAAAAATAACGAAGAAGCTGAAGCCTGATCATCGCCAAGTACACTTGGTGAGTCGCCGAAGGGACAGATTCCGCCCTTTGTTCCAATACGCGAAGCCCTAAAGGAAGAGAATCAAAAAGGCGATGAAAGGAGCAGTCGGCGCTTCGCCGAATGGTTCCACGAAGCAGTACTATACCGCCCAATGGTCCAGAACGTGAAGATGCTGAAGCCAAGCACGAAATGACGAAGACACAAAAGAAGGGCGAGTTGCCGAGTCATTCGGCGGCCTCGACTAACCTCGTCGAGCGATCCGCCAGCACTAATTTTTGAAGTCTATAAATACTAAACTCTTTATTAATTTTAGGGGAGTCGAACCATTATTATAATTTTCAGAATAGAGTAGTACTTTTTTATATATTTTCTCTCAAGTTTGGAGAGGGTTTTTTAGGAGACTTGAAGAAAGAAGGATTTCATCTTCCCCAAGTTGGAAGTGGGTCTTCTCCACTCTTCTTCCTTTGATTAAATCAAGGTTTAATTCCTTATACCCATTTGATTTTAGTATGATTTTAGGTGTATTTTGTTATTTCTTGATGTGTGGCTAAAAACCTCCATTCTTGGGGTGTGATTTAGCAAATATGTGTTGATATTGTTATTGGGTCTTGCTTGCTGATAAGTTAGATGTATTTTAATGGCTATTTCACCTAGTAGTTGTGGTTTAAGTTAATGGGTTTGTAGTTCCAAATACAAAACTACCCATGTGTTTTGGGCTTGCCCGAGAGGGAGGTCGCGAAACCAAGACCACTAGACTAATAGCCTAAGGAGTGGGTCGACATGAGGTTCAGCCCGAGAGGGTGAGACCTAGTCCCATATCCTAACACTCAACTCGAGATAGTGAGTGGGGTAAGGCGTAGGCTGGCCTTCATGCGGCAAATGGGTATCCGAGAGGAACGCATTTGAAACGGGGTAAGTTGCCCGAGAGGGAACTTATTTCCATCTAAAGCTTAGCTTAGTCACTATTATCTTGCAAATTTATTATCGAAAGCATGTACCCAACGATTTATCTCAACTTGTATTGTGGTCACACCCCAAGAAGTTTTCCCCATACTTGATTTTCTTGTTATTTTTTGTTGTTTTTACTACTTGTGACAAAAACCCCAATTGATATTTAACACTTTTGTGTCACCCCCTTTAATTTACTATGTTTTTACTCGTTAATGTCTTTAGCTACGACTAGTTAGAACTAAATTTTATTTTTCTATTAATTCTCAAAACCACTCACTTGGGACACGACCCCAGCCTTTAGTTGGGTTACTATATTATCGACGATCGTAGACACTCGTACCGTAGGTTAGTGTCGTTGGTCACGATAAACATCAATACTCCTCAAAATATGATATGAGTTTACATATCGCGGACTAAGCTTCCCTTTCCATAGGTAAAATATTCAAGTAAACATCATCATCAACATCAACATCAAACTCAAGATCTCTTCTTCTAACATCGGCATAGGACTTTTGTTAACTTTGAGCCATTTTCAACCTTTCTTTAATAAGTCAAACCTTTTCCATAACCTCGTGAATCAAATCGGGACCTATCAAAGCAACCTCACTAACTTCAAACAAACCTATAGGAGATCTACACCTCATACCATAAAGATCTTCGAATGGTGTCATACCAATACATGAATGATAACTATTATTAATGCAAACTCAACCAAAGGCAAGTGATCATCCCAATTACCCTCGAAGACAATCACACAAGCTCACAACATATCTTCCAAAGTTTGGATAGTACGCTCCTCTTTCACATCAGTTTAGGGATGAAAGGTCATACTAATCTTGACACGAGTACCAAGACCTTTTTGAACAAACTTCCAAAATTGAGAAGTAAATTGGGTACCACGATCGGAGATAATGGATAGGGGCATTTCGTGCAACCTAACCATTTCCCTTGGATACAACTTAGAATAATCTTCTGCCAAATAAGAAATCTTGATTTGAATGAAATGAGCCGACTTCATCATACAATCTACTATAACCAAAATCGAGTCATGTTGCCGCTAGGTACGGGGTAAACCAACAATAAAGTCCATATTCAAATCTTTCCAATTCCAAGTAGGAATACTAATATCATGGGATAAACCTTCCGGCTTTTGATGCTCAACTTAAACTTGTTGACAGCCGAGCCGAGCTAGTCTATGAACATCACGAATCAATTTTTCTTACCTTCCTCAATATGTGCAACACTATTCATAGGCAGTCGATTCAAGGTATCATGCACCATATTGGCTTTGCTTGGGTGATAAAAGACACTCATAGCATAGTCCTTCAAGAATTCTAGCCATCTACGTTGGCGAAGATTTAGATCCTTTTGATTGACCACATATTGCAGGTTTTTGTGGTCGGTAAAGACATCTACATGGACGCCATATAAGTAATGTCTCCAAATCTTTATGGAAGAAAAAAACCCACCGCTAGTTCCAAATCATAGGTAGGATAGTTCTTTTCATAAACCTTAAGTTGCCTTAAAGCATAAGCAATAACTTTCCTATTTTGCATAAGAACACATCCTAATCCAATCCATGAAGCATTAAATTAAACAACAAACCCATCAGACCCTTCCGGTAAAGTCAACACCGGAACGGAGGTAAGTCTATCTTTCAACTCTTGAAAAATCTTCTCACACGCTTCCGACCATAAGAACTTAACTTTATTTTGGGTCAATGCAGTCAATGAAGAAGAAATCGAAGAAAACCCTTCAATAAACCTTCTATAATATCTAGAAAAACCCAAAAAACTTTGAATATCCAAAAGGAATAGAGGTCTAGGCCAACTCTTAACCACATTCGTCTTCTTAAGATCTACCTCCTTACCCTTATTGAAAACAATGTAATCAAGAAAAGTCAGTGAACTCAACCAAAACTCGCATTTACTAAACTTTGCAAATAGTTATTGGTCCTTGAGGACTTGCAACACAATCGTCAACTGATCGGCATGCTTATCCTCACTCCGCCAGTAAATCAAGATATTATCAATAAACACAATCACAAAAATATCAAGATATTATCTAAACAATCTATTCATCAAACCCATGAATGTGGTCGGAGCATTATTCAAACCAAACGATATTACAAACAACTCATAATGACCATACCGAGTTCAAAAATTCATATTCAGAATGTCATCTTTCTTCACTCTCAATTGGTGATAACTCGACCGAAGGTCAATCTTAGAGAAGTAACGCACTCCTTGGAGTTGATGAAATAAATCATCTATCCTTGGAAGATGATATTTATTCTTAATGGTAACCTTGTTCAACTATTGGTAAACAATATACATGTGAAGTGAACCATCATTCCTACAAACAAACAAAACTGAAGCACCCCATGGAGAGATACTCGGTCGGATAAAATCTTTATCCAACAAATCTTTCAATTGTTCCTTCAAATCGTTAAATTCTGCCAGAGCCATACGGTAAGGAGGAATAGAAATAGGTTGCGTTTTTTGGAGAAGGTCAATACCAAAGTTTATTTCTCTTTCAGGAGGAACACCAGGTAAATCATCAGGAAACACTTCTGAAAAAAACTCATTTACAACGGGGACTGACTCAAGAAAAGGGATTTTGGAATACATATCCCTAAACCAAACAAGGTAGTATATGCAACCCTAGGAAATCACTTTCTAGCTTTAAGACAAGAAACAAACTGACCCTTAGGCATAGAATTTACCCTTTTCCACTCTAGGACAGGCACATTTGGAAACTGAAACTTAACCAATCGGATCCTATAATCAACAGAAGAATAACAAGAACGGAGTCAGTTCATCCCAAGAATAACATCGAAATCTAACATATCAATCTCTACAAGATAAACATAAGTGACTCTATGGGATAAGGAGACGAGACAATCTCTATAGAATCTCTTAGCCACAATAGATTCACCAATCGGAGTAAAGATAGAAAAAGGGTCTAACAAAATATCTGGAGAAACATCAAATCTCATAGCCACATATGGCGTCACAAAAAAGACAAAGTAGCATCGGGATCAAGCAAAGGATAAACATCGAAAGACTTTCAACATATCGGTAACTACATCGGGAGAAACCTCTTTCTCATGTCGATTTTGAAGTGCATAGAATCTATTTTGCTTTGGAGCACTTAAACCCGAACCACTAGGCGAAGCTTGCCTCCCATCTCTTTCCTTAGTAGCAAGTGATGGACAATCCATTATCTTATGACTACTCTTACCACAACCAAAAAAAACCATCCATATCGGCTAAGCATTTACCATCATGCTTTCTTCCACACCTAGTACAAGTAGACAAAGAAGATCCACTATTATTCCCTCATTGAGGCTTAGGGTTAGACACCCTATCTTTGTTGAACTTTGGAACTGGAGCACTAGAGGAACCTTGGCTGAAAAATCTTTGTTGGAATCTAAAACGACCATGTCCTGCAGACCTCGAATGTGAAAAGTCACCATCATCGGTCTTGGACAACTTTGCCTCCCTAGATCTTTCCTTAAGATTCTTCTCATTTATTTGTTAAGCATGTGTCATTAAATGAGAAATATCCATTTCTTAATGAGCATGACGGTAAGACATAGCTTAACCACCATTTCAGACACACCCGAAACAAACTTACTCATCCTTTCCCTAGAATGGACAACCATAAAATAAGCACATTCAGAAAATTTGTGAATTTCAAAACATATTCTTTCAGACTCATATTTCCTTGCAGAAGAAAGAACCCATCAAGAAAAGCAGCCTTAAAATTATCCCAATCTATAGGACCCCCATCAACTGCCTCTATTCCTTTCATTGGTCAAACCAAACTTGAGAAACACCATTAAGTTGATAAGCATCCAATTCTGTATTTTCCACCGGGGTCATTCCCATGATCATAAAAACCTTATACATCTCATCAATGAACTCTTGAGGATCTTCTTGAACCTTGGAACCATCAAACTCCGAGGGATTCATTCTAGGCAAGTTCCTCACTCTAGCTGCTTCCATACCCACATTTGGGTTCATGGGGACCACAACCTCCCTATTGGTGTGATCCTTCATAGATTGAGCCATCACTTGAAAAATAGCTTGAAACTCTACATTAGTCATTTGTTCGTCCAAAGGGTCGGCTGGAACTTGAGGAGTTTCTTGTTCCATATTCTCACCCGCATTCCTTCTAACATATGCTCTTCGAGGGGACATATCCTAAAAAGCATCAGATAAAGATTAGAAGAGAGATATATAGAGTTACACTATATCACACAACTTTAGAATGATGAAAAAAGTGGAGGCTCCTAAACATCTTATAGTTTCTTATTCATAAATGTGGCGCACTTCACACTTACGAATAAGACTCTATTTGAAGTGGATTGTGAGAAATCCTAGGACCTTTGTAAACCTTGTACTCTAAATATCAAGTTTGTCAGGACACCAAGTATACCCTAGGCGTAACATGACGTACAAAATTCTTAAAGGCCCTACACAACTCACTTAGCATACATCATACAACATAATAGAATAAAGATTTCAAAAGAAACAATCTTATATCATCAAAGAGTTTGACAAAGAAGAAGTCTATTATATTCTCAATAAACCATCTACTACATCAAATAAAGTGGTTGAGACGTAACTCATACACCATATACAAAGTCTGAAAACTGAAATAAAAGAAAGTTATAAAAGTGTCTCAGCCCTCAGATCATGAGGACTCACCAATCTTTAAGTGCCAAAGGGATCAACTATCCACGAGTGTGAGAGGTAGGAGCATCGGACCCTACATTAGTGAAACAATGTAGGCACAAGTATGCATTAGTACATGGAATGTACTAAGTATGAAATCATGCTAAAAAAGACTTTACATGACATGCAATAACCAAGATAAATCATAAGGTAAAAGGGTTATAAAACATAAGTCATAATCATAGTCAATGCAAGCTTAATATCTTTAAAACACTTGTGAGATACTTCAAAAGAAACCTTAGTTCATTATTATGGGAAGTTTTCCATATAACATACATGGACCATGTGAGCTATAACATGGAATCTAGTGTGTATCCCACACTGAACGAGATGTTCTTACTTGCCAAGGTAAGAACCATGATTCTGAGCTAAAGTGGATCCACTAGCTAGGTCACTTAAGAAAACCTATGTGGGAACATAGTTAGGGACAAAGAGATTGCTACTACTAGAGACCCGACCTCTACTAACGGAGAGCCTCCATCTCAATATTTTCTCGGTGCTAAGTAAGATCCCACAGAATAGTCATTTATCTTATTCATTTCATCATCTATGGAAAGGCACAATTAGGCAACCAATTCAAGCTAAGTCATTTAGAATAGCTCCTTAATCTTGATTCAACTTAAACAAAAAAAAAACCTTTCAAGCTTATGAATCCTTTTGTGAGAAAACCTTTCACAATCATGTTCTTAGTAGTATGTGAGAAAACCTTTCACAATAACAACATTGATACTTTATTCTCAAATCATTTACATCAACTTCGTAAAAGCATGCATATATTCATAAATTTAGATTTCATAGTTCATAAGCTTCATCATGTGCTCATAGTCTAAAATTAATGGATCATGCATAATTTAAAAGAACCCATGAAGATTGAATAAAATTATAACTTTGAATTGAGAATCTAACTTGTAAAATTGGAAGATCTTGGGAACCTATGGAGGAAAGGACTCCATAGGTGAATACTAACATACCTTAGTGATCAAGCCCAATATCTATGGTGAATTGAAGATCTTGAAGTGAAACCCTAGCTTCTTTTTCCTTAGCTTTAGAGAGGATTTTGGGGATGAAAATTTAGATCTTATGTGAATGATTTCGAATGAGTAGTTTTAGGACGTAAATCCCTTATATAGGGCTTAGAATAGGGGTTAAAATGACATAGCTTAGGTATCAAATACATAGAGAAAAGGCTAAAATAGCTCTTAACTTAAAAGCTAACTGTCTGACCTATATGGATTCTTAAACGGTCCGTATAGTCACCACTGCCATTTAGGGAGCCATGCAGATCACCAAATTTCGTGGCTACCTTAAACGGTCAGGCCACTTCCCCTAAACTAAAATTGATGTCCTAAATAGACCATTTAAGGTTCCGTAAAGGGTTCATGGTCCGTTTTGGATTTGTGGACTTATCCGTTAACCTTCCTTACCTTCTCTAAATCCAAGGTGTTACATGTGTCTTGTGAAATACTCCATGCTTATGACAAACAACAAAGGGGATATTGGATCTCCTTGTCTAAGCCCTCTCATATTTTGGATTTCCTTGTTTGAACCCTCTCATATATGATTGGTTGTTCCACTATTAACAATTCAATTATAACAAGTATCTGAGGGAATGTAATGAGAATTTCCAATAAAAATACTTGGTGTATTGTCACAATGCACTTTTGTCCATATTTACCCATCAAGCCAACTAGGGGTGTTCACGGTTTGGATAAAAACCGATCCAAACCGAAAAACCGAACCAAACCGATAAAATAAAACCGATTTTATTTGGGTTTGGTTTGGTTTTAGATTTTTGAAAACCGATAGTATTTAGATCGGTTATGGTTTTATTCAAAAAAACCGAAGAAATAATCGAACCAAACCGATGAATTATATACATATATTTTATTAATATACAT
>JAJOOI010017746.1:0-27716 GCA_029582585.1 Solanum bukasovii
AATTGAACCCCGAACCCTCTTTGGTATTTTCAAATGATTTTTTCTGTTTAAATCTTTGAAAATTATAAGTTTTCTTAATTTCTTTAAAAAATTAAGTGGCGACTCTTTTCTAAGTATTTTTCTCAAATTGTTTTATACTTAGAACATTTCAAAAAGTGATTTTTCTAGAAATAGTCAAATTACGACACAACAGTATATTCCAAAAGTTAAAAAAGTAGAGTGAAATTAACTTCAATTAAAAAAGACATGAATCATTTCTGAAGCGACTCCACTTAATTGATTTTGTAGTCTTCTACAAATTGGTTTTAAATTTTATGTGTTGTTAGAATAAAATATTTTTATATTTTACATATAAGACATCTCAAATAATCTATATGAGATCTCTGAAAAAATCATTTTTTATTTTAAAATTGTATAAAAAAAGAATTAACTTAGAAATGATATATATTTCCTCCTTTATTTCTACCATGAATTCAATAATTGAAGTGCACAAGCATAAGCTATAAAGAAATAATAATTTTCCTTTTTAAATGATTTGCCTTTTCTAAAAGTACATGGAAGAAATAATTGTAATCACAATATGATAAATAGATCTCAAAATATTTCAAATGTCATAATGCAAGAGGAATCAATTAGGTATACATATACTTATAGCACCATATATATATAAAGTGGGACATAAAAAATATTATTAATTATATCATTATTTTATTTATTACTTTCGGTAAACTAAACCTTTCTTTTAGATTAGTTGCCACTACTAAAAGTGTCTTTTTTTTTAAGAAGAATAATTGTGAGAGAAAGTAGTAACAAAAGTGGTGCCAAATAATGTTGTACGGAGTAGTTTGTATACATAGAGAGGCAACGTAATCATAGAATGCGTCATAAATTATATAAAAGGTATGAAGTGATAAAAGCGAAAATGGTCAAATTTATCTTTTCACCAAATAATACTTGAGAAAATTACATTGAATATGTGATTATTATCGTGGTTTAAATTTAACTTTTTGAACATTGCAAATCACACTTGATGTTCGATGTATATATGCATAGAACATCAATTGTACTAAAGTGATAAAAATATATATATTTTTTTCCCCATAAAATTCATTAATTTCGTAAAAATGGATTAATTTTTTTAATCTAATATTGTCGGTTAAGATTAAAATAATCACTTACTGAAGACGGAAATTTAGAAATCTAAAGAGCAATTAACCCGTTTTTTTTCCTATTCATGACATGCACTGGTGGTTCAATTATTGTTACTTGAAGTAGATGAAATTATTATTTATAAAAATAATTGAGAGATTAAACACACTGAGAAATGATACTAAAATAATTGTTTTTCAATCATTTTAATCTGAAATGGCTGAAATTAATGACTTTTTTTTCTAACCCGTTTTTTCCTATTCATGACTATGCATGAGGGTCCTATCTCGTCATGTTATGTCGAGGTAAGATGTCATGTAGGATTTCAACTTGCAAAGAAGGCCCAAAAACAATATGTTACACACTCTTTTTGCTTTAAAATAAGATACATTAAAGTTCAAATTCAACACATTATTTGGAATCAACAACGATTGTGGTGGAGTGGTAAGTACTTCTCGTTCTTAGGATTTGTTGGGTACGAAGTCGCCTTTGTTAAGCAGTAGTTTACCCCAATGGAATTTCTTGGCACGAATCAGAATTTAATCGAGCTCCAATGTGAGTATTGGATACCGAATGAAAAAGAAAAAAAAACACTTTATTTGGTTACCTAAAATTTCCCTTGTCACAACTCACAACATCCATCACTTCTCTTAATTCAAACATACATTGCTATATGCAAAGCTTTTATCTTCTTTTCTCATCCATATATATATATTGGTACATACACATCCAGTTTTGCTCATTAATTTCTTCAATCCCCCCAAATTCTGTCAGTCATCAAAATGCAAAATCCAGAAGATCACCACACTGACAGGGAGATTAGTAGTCCCTCAAACATCACCAAATCTAACGATGACAAGTATGTCGAAATCACCCTTGATATCCGCGATGACACCGTGGCAGTCCACAAGACTAAAGCAGAGGAAGAAGAGATTGAGGCACTGGCCAAAAGCCTGCAGAAGAAGCGCAGCTTTGGGGCCTCAATCGTCAGAAATGTTTCGATGAGGATGCGGTTGCCTTCTTTTAAGAAACAACCGCATCCTCCTCAGAGATTTGATAGGAGTTCAACAGCAGCTCAGCATGCTCTCAAAGGCTTCAAAATTATCAGTAAGACTAATGGTGGCTCTGGATGGGACACCGTCCAAAATTGCTTCGACGAGCTTACTGCCACCTCAGATAGCTTACTGCCCCGGGCAAAATTTGGAGAATGCATAGGTAAAAGGCCTCCTAGTTTAACTTCTATGCACTGACAGTGTATAAGTATTTTACATCATTAAGTTACCTAAAAAACAAGTAATATTGATCATATAGGGTAAATAATTACTTGTGAGATTTGACCGGATATGTTGTTGTTGATGATTTTCAATGATAGGCATGAACAGGGAATCTGAGGGATTTGCACTAGAGCTTTTTGATACGTTAGCTCGGAGGAGAAATATAACAAGTGGTTGCATCAGCAAAGAACAGCTCAAAGAGTTTTGGAAACAAATTGCTACCCAAAGCTTTGATTCCCGGCTTCGAACCTTTTTTGACATGTAAAGTAATAAAATATTATCATTACATCTTTTGATCGAATAGTTGTTCAATCAAATCAATTAATTTTTGGATTTTTGTGAGGATGTAATGCAGGGTTGATAAAGATGCAGATGGTAGACTTACAGAAAAAGAAGTCAGAGAGGTATTTTATCTTATCTAGTAGTACAATGATCTTTTGGGTGTGCGAATAAACTTCCACATAAAAAGTTGAAAAAACAAAACTATATATAAGGTGTAGACTAGAGACCTTATGGGAAAAACCGTGTTAGCTTGGCCTAAAACAAATCTATCCTCTCTCTTTTTTTGGCAGATTATTTGCCTAAGCGCATCTGCTAACAAGCTGTCAAATATCCAAAAACAAGCTGCAGAATACGCAGCGTTGATCATGGAAGAGTTGGATCGCGACCACAAAGGATACATCATGGTTAGAATAGTTTTATTTCATGTTCAATGATCTCAATTTGAAAATAAATAGTATCATTTCAACTATTTATCATCTGATTCGATTCGACAGCTTGAGAACTTGGAAATGCTTTTACTACAATCCCGAATTCAATCAGATGGAGGAAAAGGCTTGAACAGGAACCCAAGTCATATGCAAAGCATGAAGCTTAAGCCAACACTGGAGACTAATCCCATAAAAAGATGGTATAACAACTTAAAGTACTTTTTGTTAGACAATTGGCGAAGAGATTGGGTTTTGTTATTATGGATTGGTGTGATGGCTGGACTATTTGCTTACAAGTATGTCCAGTACAAAAACAGAGCAGCATTTGATGTCATGGGTCATTGTGTTTGTGTGGCGAAAGGGGCTGCCGAGGTACTTAAGCTAAACATGGCACTGATTTTACTCCCAGTCTGCAGAAACACTATCACTTGGCTTCGAAGCAACACTAAATTACGTGCTGCTGTTCCATTTGATGATAACCTCATTTTTCACAAAGTAAGCTGTTCTTCTTCTCTCTTCTTCCAATTTATGCTGATTGTCAACTTATCGCCACCCTCATCTATTTGGGCTCGAGTAGGGACAGAGCAAGGAGGGTGCAAGGCGATTTATCGTGTGTATTGTCAATTTTTTTTTATGTATATATAGTAAACGTTGAATCCCTTGACTTCTGTGTGTGTTTACTTCTTTATGTTTTGATACCAATCAATGAAAATCCTGGTTCTGCCATTGGATTTAAGACCAACTATGTGGACAAGCTCACACAAGAAAAACTAGATACGGAGTAATTGTTGTTGTTTTTTCTGAAATTTTGTATTAAGTACCGGGTTTTTTCTCCCCCTTTGTTTAGATGGTGGCAGGGGCAATTGCACTTGGTGTTGGAATACACGTACTTGCTCATATGACTTGTGATTTTCCAAGGCTTCTAAAAGCTAGCCCAGAAAAGTATAAACCAATGGAGCCATACTTTGGAGATCAACCAACAAACTATTGGCATTTCGTGAAGGGAGTAGAAGGAGTGTCCGGGATCATAATAGTGCTTTTGATGGCAATTGCTTTCACTCTAGCAAGCCCACTATTTAAAAGGAACAGAATTCACTTACCAAGACCATTGAACAAGCTCACCGGTTACAATGCCTTCTGGTACTCCCACCTCCTCTTTGTCATTGTCTACTCTCTCCTCATAGTCCATGGTATCAAGCTTTACTTAACCAAAGAATGGTACAAGAAGACGGTTAGTCTACTCATCTTTGAATTTACATTTGTGAAATCAACAATAATTTCTTAATGAGTTTAACTTTTATACGCTCACAACTATTAGATCAACATGTTAAATTGGATTGACTTACAATGTGAGCATATACAATTTATAGTAACTACTAAAGAATGGGATCAGACTAATTTTCCTACTGGCAGACATGGATGTACTTGGCTATACCAATCATACTTTATTCTGGTGAAAGATTACTAAGGGCATTCTGGTCAAGCGTCAAGAATGTTAAAATATTGAAAGTAAGTTGAGTCCAAATCTATACATATAATTTAGTTGTTCTTGAAAATCAAAGTTGTTGAGATAAATGATAAATTTACATTTATTTTACTTACTATGGTGCTAGGTGGCTATGTATCCTGGAAATGTGTTGACACTTCAAATGTCAAAGCCACAGGGCTTCAATTATAAAAGTGGGCAATACATGTTTGTCAACTGTCCTGCAGTTTCACCGTTGGAATGGTAGGCGATGCTTGATAAATAAATTACTAATTAAGAGTCATGTGTTTCTTAATTGTGTTATTGTTCCTTTTCTTTTCTTGAATAGGGAAGTGTGGGGGCAATCAATCTTCTATTGTCTATCTATATTGATTTGAATTTAATATTATATGCACCGACAGTAAAAAAAAGGTTTACAGCACATGAATCAAATCATTAACTTGATAGAATGTTAACTAAATTGATCATAGAGTTTTAAGTTTCAAATAATATTTGGTAAATTTTCTTAAAATATGAATTTGAAATCTTGAAAATAAGATATGTTATTTATTACAACAGATAAATATGACCCTGATGCTGTAAAAATGTGTTAAACTACATTGATTGTGCAAAAGACTTTTTAATAGTAGGTCTGATTCTCTTAACGATAGTTCAGCTGGATAGTACGCAAAAACAACAATATGAATCTTGTTCATTAATTAGATGACGAGGTATTTAACTATCTTAAAAGAGTCAAATATAGTTACTCTCATGGTTTACCTGCGTTTGGTTGAATTTCTTTGCTTTTAACTCAAGATACTTATTGTGATCTTTGCACATGCTATATATATACCAGGCACCCATTTTCTTTTACTTCAGCGCCTGGAGATGAGTATCTAAGTGTACATATTCGAACTGTTCGTGATTGGAATAAAATACTCAGAGATGTTTTCTCAGAGGTAAGCATTATTAAAATAATGTTTCCACTATTTTAATACTCAATTATTGAACTTTCTCTTAATCATAACATGCATTTTATTATTATATATGCGTGCCAGCCATCACCAACAGGAAGAAGTGGACTCGTTAAAGCCGCCTACTTGGAAGACAACAAAAAGTGAGTCTTTTTTCCATTATAGTACAGTGCCCCATGTTGCTCCCAATTGGAAACGCAAGTGTACGTGATCGCGTAAATAATATAGTGGCTCTTAACAGGGGTGGCTCAACGTAATCGAAGGCCTAAAGCGAAATTTCAATTGAAGGCCTAAAATCTAAACAAACTTCATATGTGTTTATTTAAAATTTATCTTTCTTACACTTTTCAAATGCAAATTATTACTTAGTATTTTTTTTATAAATAATCATTTTTTATAGTAAAAAAAAATTAACACATTTTTTTCTTGGTAAAATTTGAGGCCCCCTAAAATTGGGGGCATAAGGCATATGCCTTATTATCAAAGCATAGAGCCAGCACTGGCTCTTAAAAGAATCAGATTATCGAACTCAAATGACTTGTCAATTAACTATTTTAACTAAATTATATTGGTCAAATTATTTATTTAAGAGTGTCAAAAGAAAAGAATGCAGAAATAAAATAATAAGATTACTTACGATAGTTGGAAAATTCCAAGGCTGTAGCATGCAATAAATCTCATGTATCATATTCTTGGCTTAGAACTAATTTTAGTTGTCTAGTTACTAGTTTACATGGTTAATTGTATGAGTTGGAGAACACACCTCTAGTCGCCTACTCCAGTTAGCTGTCTAACTACATCGTTGAGTGGGGATAAACAGACTAACTGGCGAACATTTATATTTCATCCTGTTTCGAAACCAAGCAAGTTGTTCGTTCGGGAGTCACTCCTGAACACAAATCACCTCAATTAAATGGATCGATCGAGCTCTCTATATTCTCTGGTCTATCTAACCCCTCCTCTCTCGATTTTAAGATTAGACAATATAAATATCTTATGATGATCAAACACAAAATACTAAAACAAGAATATTAAAGTAACTTATAATGACAATCAAGAATTAATTCAAAAACCTTAAATAATCAACATTTAATCCGTAGCTATAGCCCCAGAACAAAGGGTTTTAGTTACTAATCTCTAAGAGAATAAGAAGAAGAAAAGAACCCTAAAAAGTATTGAGAACTTTATACTTTGATGCCCTCTAATTGATCTTCCCCTCTGCCTAATCTCTCCATAATTATTTCTATGGACTATTTATAAATGTAGAAAACCCTAAATAAAATAACTGAGTCCAAAACAAATTGAGAAACCAAATCCAAGCGGAATAAGAATTCGCGTAAACAGTGCTCTGCCGAGTTTCCTGCCCATCTTCGTTCACCACTATAAATTGGGTTGCCTCCCAATAAGCGCCTAATTTAATGTCGCGGCACGACACAAATAAATTCACCACTTTTCTTTCCATTTTGATCTTATGAATTTTACCTCTAACTTTGCATCAACTTTTCTACTCCTCTCTAGGGGCGGTGGTATAAAGATAAAGAAACCAAATAATATATGTCGCATCTTACACTTCTTGGCCCTTATGTGAGGAATGTTGTTTTGTCTACGTGGACTAAAAAACTTTAGAATGTAGGGGTCTTGTACCTCATCTATACACTCATCCATTAGTTCAGATTTTATAGAAAAGTGTTTTGAATGAGATTCAAGTTGCCTCAACTCCAAAGTAGCATTTTTTACAATGTTCTCACTTTTGTACTCTTTCTCAACATCGATATTAAGGAATAAGGTGTAGTTGAATGATTGAAATTCATCTTTTTGCTCCATTAGTTGGTCATCATCCACGACAATTGGTATTTGGGCTTCAGACGCCTCAATCTTTTTGTTCAAGTAAACCTCTAACACTCTGTTTGGATCATCGTTACCCATTGTATTGTATTGTATCGTTACCATATCTACAATGTTTGTTTTGATTGTTACTTAAAATGTATTATATTGTATTGTTAAATTTCGTTTATGGAACAACCGATTTGGTGTGTTCCCATTGTTACTTAATTTATTTTTTCAATTATATCATGGCATAATATTTCATAATACTTTTTTACCATTTACCATATATTATTTAATTGTAGTCAAACCTCCTACCCTAGAATAATTAAGGATATTTTAGTAAATTTATAAATTATAATATGTCAAACCAAATAATAAAAATGTTATTAAACAACAACAAACAATACAGTCTTGCCAAACATTGTATCTACCATATAGTACAGTACAATAGAGTACAATACAATACAGTACATTATGAAACAATGGGTAACAATGATCCAAACAGAGTGTAAGTCATGAATGTTTGAGCCAAATTGATCTATTTCTTGTGTGAGCTCAACTCTTCCTTCAATCAGTTGGGTTGTCATGTATGTCAGACCATCACGGATGGACTCTTCAATCTTTAGAAGTTGAGTTTGTCCTTGTATCCATTATTGGCTCATTATCTCTGTTTCTCCATAACTTTCTCCTTGTTGGGATTCAATCTCTTCTAATTCAGCTTGGACTGTAATTTCTAATTGAATAGCGTCAACCTTATCCAACAATTTTATGAATTTTTTGTGCTCTTCTGCGCATTCAAATGTTTGTTCCGTGATTTTTAAATTAACTTTGTCCAGCATGTCCGTACATTCCATAAGTGAATTCACATTGCGCATCTTTTGTTTTACATTCTCCGCTTCATCGCCCTTACCAACATCACAAATAACAGAAGAATCATAATAGGGGTTCGGGGAAGGGAATAAGATTTAGGACAACCATTCCAATGAATATATTGACGACCATATATATGACATAAAGGACATTCATCACCCAACCAAAATTTATCCCAATCATCCATATCAATAAGAGTACCAAATTATTCAAAGAAAGAAAAAAAAATATTTGTTAAGAAAAAAAACTAAAAAAAACTTATAAAAACAAAACTTAAATAAATAAAAAGAAAAAATATAACCTAGACAAATAGTTAATTTTTAAGTCCCCGGCAGCGGCGCCAAAAACTTGTTGCTCCCAATTGCACACGCAAGTGTACGTGGTCGCGCAAGTAATATAGTGGCTCTTAAAAGAAACAGATTATCGAACCCAAGGACTTGTCAATTAACTATTTTTATTAAATTATATTAGTCAAATTATTTATTTAAAAGTGCCAAAAGAAAAGAATGCAGAAATTGTTGACACCCAATTTTGACCCTCCCCAATATATATTAATCATCGAGTTTCTTAAATCCAAACGAGTTGAAATAATTGACTTTATAAAATTTCAAATGTTTTTCAAGTTATTTTAAACGATTTTGTCACTTTTTATAAAAATTCTTATATACTATGTATGTTTTAGATAATTTTATATATAATTAATACATTTTATAAATATTTGAAAATCACCAAAAAAATTGCTTAAATAGTTTACTGATTAGCTTAGTTATATAATAGTTTACACTTTTGAATTAATTAGTTTACAATTAAGTTAATTATTTTTATTTCGTTAAGATTAGGAATCTCTCTAATTAATTTGTATTAATTTGTCTTGATTAAATGTTGACCAAATCCACCGATTAATCTCAATTTGGTTACGTTTTCGGAATTAATTTGAGCTATTGTTTGATTACATTTCCTTAGCCAAATCCTCAATTTATCCAACTCATTAAAATACCAAATTGTGGGCTGAATTCCACTTTCCTGTGTAGCCCACTCCCATTCCTTTCACCCTTCAACAACCCATTACATTTACAACTCAGTCCATTCCCACCTCCAAACCGACCCAGCATACCAACACAGCTACCCGGCCCAACCTTTTCCTTTTTAATTCCAACATTAACAGCTTCAAACGACTACAGCGAAAACTGCGCTAGCTATTCAAACGATTCCAAACGGTGGAATTCGCGGCAACAGAGGGGCAGTAGCGATTCTTGTCGTCTTCTCCAATTCCCTCGACAACAGTACACTCGCACAGCTCTTCGCAGCAGCAGGCAGGCAGGCACGCGTTTTCTCCCCTTTCCTCTTTCGGAATGGGGTGAAAATTGCAAGAAAAGGTGTCGTCCCTAATTAGTGAAAGATTTTTGAAGTTTGAATTGGGATGGGGTCCAATTCCTATTGAGTTCTTTTTCGGATTTCCCCCCTAATTCCGAACCCTAATTCTTTTCTATATAATTGTTTGTTGTTCACTGGATCACGGGAGATTTTATTTTTTTTTGGAGATTTTCTTTTTAGTTGGAAATTTGAGATTCAAGATTTGGAGTTGGAACTACTTTGAGTGAAATATCATATCGGAGAAGGTTTAGACGATTCTTTTCCTTTAAATTCGAAGAAGCAAGAAGTCTCCTTGTTAAAAGTCTGCTCGAAATTCTTGGCTGGTCGTTCGAGTTTCCGAAGTAGTTGGTGGAAGAATCGCTGCTCGTCTGCTCGTGTTGTTTCATTTCGCTGACCAGAAAGAGGTAAATCCTTTCTTGTTTTCATTTAAATCCAGTTTCTTCTATGTTGTTCTGCTTATGACGTATTATAGGTTGTGTCTTGCGCTCCGTTTATGTGTTGATTTTGTCTTGGTCTCTATATGTTAAGTTTCGGTTAATGAGTCTTTAGCTGGTAATAACTTGCCTCCCTACATGAGTATTATCTGTGTATAAATTCTATGTTGGAGTTAGTTTGGCGTTATTTGTGAGCATGTCCGATCTTCGATCTTTTATATATATTTTTATTTTTTCTCTGGTCATCCGTAGTACATGTTCTTATCTGCAGTACTTTGTTGAGTTTGGATAAGATGGCCATCCAAATGGTTTAGTTTCTGTTTATCTAAAAATATGAGATTCTGTTCCTTTGTCTTGTATCACTATCTGTTCCATCTTGCTCTTTTTTATGAATTAGTAATTTTCGTTTTAGTTTCTCTATGACTTTTATCTTGAAAAATTTATTTCTTGCTTATGTGTCTGTTTATAGGTTCGTCATTAGTAACCTTCTTGAGAGGTTATACTTGGTTTTCCCTCGCTTTTCTTTTCTAAATAGGAGGATTAAGACCAGCAGTAGGTTGCTGTCCGGAATGTCAATCGCTTAAAATTATATTCTCGGTCCAACTTGAATCTCGAAGTGTGACATGTGTTTTAGCACAGCTGGTTGTTACTTCTTTAATAACACCTTTGTCATGTTTAGTTATTTGAATGTGACAACGTTGTCTTCTAAAATGGCTTGGCAAGCTGTTGTGTTTAAAATTTCTGCCTTTTGGCATAATGAATTAGCATCATTATGCTACATTTGTAGAGTTAGCTTGGTCATTGCATAAGATATATTATTTGCCTACAGTGAAACGTGTTCCCTTTCTCATCCTTTGATTTGCTATTGTTTAATGTTAGTAGTTGGTCACATATTTCCTATAATGTAGTTTATTCTTGTTACCACCCCCCTCCCCCCTTTTTTTTTAATCGACTTTTATCCGTTCAAGTATATATGCATGCTACTTTAAGTAGGAGAATCTTGATGGTTGAGCTTGGTCATTTGTTAGGTCTGTTTGTTTTTCTTTTCTTCCGTAAGAGTTATTTGCTATTCTAGTCTTATAACTTTGTTTGGTTGCATTTTCTTTTGGGTTCTTAAGTAGCTTTGTTTTCAGTCAAGTCGTATTTCATTTGTTCTATTTGATTCGGGTGCTAATCCTTGCCTCCTTCGTTTTGTTGTATGAACTATCTCCGAGCCTATGACGGTTTTCTTTCCCTTGCATTCCCGAATTAAGCCATAGAGGCTCAAATCTCCTTTCATTATCGGGTCAGCCGACTAAAAACCGATGAACAGGTCTCGAAGGTGGAAGGATGTGAAAGCGGAGGAGAATTGAAAAGATTGGGCCAAAGGCCCACTCTTTATACAAAAATTGTATTTTGTAATTATTGGGCCTAAGCCTATCTAGTCATTATGTTTATTATTTTGATAGAATTTAGGACAGGTGAGAAATTGGGTCAAAGGCCCAAAGCGAAAATGGGCCCAAGTATTGGTCCAGGCGGACAGAAAAACCAAACTTGGGCCCGAGTCTCTCTCCCTCTTTATTTTATTGTGTTTGCGTGCTTGTTAATATTTGCCGCTAATCTTAAGGTCGAAAGATTCAAATCGCCAAAAGATACCCATTTTGAATTAATCACTTAACTAAGTTATTCGTCTTTACTTGACTTAGAAAATAAACAAACAAATAAATAATTTTACAAAAAATACTTCACTTAGATAACATTTCAACTTTTTCCCCTTTTTCCCCTAAGATGGTCTTAACTAAAAATTGTTCAAATTAAGTTAAGTCAAACTACTTTAGCCAAATAAATTAGTTGTCGGATAACCGCATTAGCGGATATTCTAGGTGCTTTAAAAAAAACCCTCCTAGAATATTAATAGGAACCCCGAACCCTCTTTAAGTATTTTCAATTGGTTTCTTGTTTTAATCTATTGAAAATTAGTTTTCTTGATTTTTCTTAAAAATTAAGTGGCGACTCTTGAAACCAGTCCAAACATATATTTTAAATAAAACAGAAATAAAATAATAAGATTACTTACGATAGTTGGAAAATTCCAGGGCTGTAGCATGCAATGAATCTCATGTATCATATTCTAGGCTTAGAACTAATTTTAGTTGTCAAGTTACTGATTTACATGGTTAATTGTATGAGTCGGGCTACACACCTCTAGTCGCCTACTCCAGTTAGCTGTCTAACTACATCGTTGAGCGGGGATAAACAGACTAACTGGCGAGCATTTACATTTCATCATGTTTCGTAACCAAGCAAGTTGTTCGTCCGGGCGTCACTCCTGAACACAAATCACCTCAATTAAATGGATCGATCGAGGTCTCTATATTCTCTGGTCTATCTAATCCTCCTCCCTCGATTTTAAGATTAAACAATATATTTGTTTTATGGTGATCAAGCACAAAATACTAAAATAAGAATATAGCAGTAACTTATAATGACAATCAAGAATTAATTCAAAAACCTTAAATAATCAACATTCAATCCGTAGCTACAGCCCCAGAACAAGGGCTTTTAGCTACTAATCTCTAAAATAAGAAGAAAAGAACCCTAAAAAGTATTGACAACTTTATACTTTGATGCCCTCTAATTGATCTTCCCCTCTGCCTAGTCTCTCCATAATTATTTCTATGGACTATTTATAAATGTAGAAAACCCTAAATAAAATAACTGAGTCCAAAATAAATTGGGAAACTAAATCCAAGCGGAATAAGAATTCGCGTAAACAGTGCTCTGCCGAGTTTCCTGCCCATCTTCGTTCTTCCTATGATGACACGTGGAATTTTCAATTCCAATTCCAATTCTACTTCCACCAAAATATATACTATTTTATAAAGTTTAATCGATTAAGCTATCTGTTTGATTTCCTTCTTCAACCTTTCATCTTTAATTTGTTTTAGCTCCAAACTTCTTCAACTTTACACCAATTTACTCCTATAAATAAATTACATTATTTAGCACAATCCATAAAATTAATGCTCATAAAAGGCAGATATAAATAATAATTGTGAGACAAATCATGATAAAAATATATATATTTTTGACCTCACATCACCTCAATCACACTCAAAAATCGATTCACTTTAACAGCGCATTAGTTAGTTAACCTTTCACGTTCACTTAGTTTATTCGTTTTGACAAAGCCATAATATTCGTTGTTCTATTAATCAAATACTACTGACTTTTTAAAATATGTTGACTCTCTGTGAGGTACTGAATAGTCGGCTTTCTCGTTCTTAAGGACTTTCTGGCCGGTAGGCTTTATAGCGGACCTGCCTTGCTGACAGCTAGGATATTACATATATAGTTGTGTTAGGTTAATTTACTAATTTAAATTCTCCATGATCATAATTGACAAGAATTGTATGTGATTACTCGTACACTTTTACTTGTCATATTTGAATTGACATTATTCCTATTAATTGATATTTAATATTAGATGCTAAAGGCAAAAAATAATAATTATTTTTTTGTTGATAAGTTAAAAATAACAAATAAAAATAAAAATCTCTCTTTATAATAGTGAACAAGTAAAAGCGAATTCACATAGAAGTATGTGTTAGTTCCCGAAAACTACTTTCTTTTTTACCAAAAAAATGGAAACCTTTTCCATTACTCGTAAACGGAATTCACCTTTCTTTACAAATATTCCAACTGTAAGCAATTTCATTTGCTCTAATTAACACTTTAATACTTAAAAGTTTTTATTGAAGATAGTGGTAAGATGGCTGCAGAGTCTCAATGTAGTTAATTGTAATTAGTCGAGTTGTAATTAATTATAAATACTCATTCAGTTAGTTAGTTAGTTAGAGAGTTTGTTACAGTGCTTGTACATGCTTGTATAAATGGAGGGTCAGTCCTCATTGTAAGTAATCTGATTGATAATGCATAACAGAAAATTCCCAAAATCCTCTCCATATTCCTAATTTCTATAGTTTTCATCAAAACATTGTTTAATTTTTCTAACATTATTACAAATCTTTAACAAATATTTTCCACATACTGGAAAATTAGTTTTTTAATTTTCAAAGAAAACATTTTTATTGGAGTATATATAATTTCTTTCCAACAAACACAACTGTTTGTTCTCCCTTCACCAATAAGTTAAAAGAACTGGGAAGGTTTTGTTGCAATAATTGGTAATCCAACTTTGCTCACACGCTATCACTATAATAAAAACAACTATTCGCCACAATAAATAAACATAACAAAAAAATGCTAAAATCTTTATCCGCGTTAGTTAAATGTTATTGGATCTAATATTACTATATGCTTTAGGAACATTTACAAAGAATGTTAATTAATTGCCTCTAAAAATATATATATTTAGCAACAATTAAACTATTGCCATTAATTAATTGTTGAGCATGATCACGTGTAATTATTTCAGTTACCCAGAAGTGTTAATTGATGGACCATATGGAGCACGGCCAGCACAAGATTATAAGGAATATGAGGTGCTTTTGTTGGTAGGTCTAGGAATTAGGGCCACACCTATGATCAGTATTGTTAAAGACATAGTGAACAACATGAAGGAAGAAGAGTATAATGATTTGGAGAGCACAGAACAAAAGAAAAAATCAGTGTCAGTGAGTGGAAGATCAAACTTCAAGAGAGTATATTTTTATTGGGTTACTAGAGAACAAGGCTCATTTGATTGGTTCAAGGGTTTAATGAATGAGTTAGCTGAAATGGATTGTGTTGGAATAATCGAGATGTATAATTACTGTACAAGTGTTTATGAAGAAGGTGATGCTCACTCTGCGCTCACCGCAATGCTTCAGTCCATCAATCATGCCAAAAATGGCGTAGACATTGTATCTGGTAGAACATGGGTTAAGACTCATTTTGCTAGACCTAATTGGAGAAATGTCTTCAAACGCATTGCTCTTAATCACACTGATGCAAGAGTTGGTATGTACTCAAGACTTCCTATAATTTTATATATTTTTAAGAATTTCAACTATATATATATACGCATAATAGGTAAACGTGTACTTTAACTTGACATTAGTTGAATCTATGTCCTCCAACTTTAAATATGCACTTAAACTTGTGTAAAGTTGAACAAGTAAACACGTGAGTCTTATTGGACAATTTGCTTCCTATATCGCGTCCTACGTGTATTATGCCAAGTAAGATGTGTGTGTCTACTTGTTCAACTTTATATAAATTTAACTGTCTACTTATACACACCTAAAGTTGAAGAACATAGATACCAGTTGAGACCACGTTTATGTATATATACTTTTGAACCAAAGAACAGTCATTCACACATGCATGTGCAAATATCAATTTTGGTGACATTTTCCATACTAAAGTTCCTTTTTAAAAAAAAGAATTGGCACTAAGGAGATTACTTTCAAGTAGTTCATGTCACACCTGCTCTTCTAAATTTTGCACGGGTTTTCTACTGTGGGACACCAACACTGACGAAAGAGCTTAAACAAGTGACCTTAGATTTTTCCCACAAGACATCCACAAAGTTTGATTTCCATATAGAAAATTTTTGACCAACCATGGACGAGCAAAGGATTAAACCAAACAGATAAGAACGATTTCTTTTTAAAAAGATGCATATTCACTACCTTTTTTTGTATATGTGTGTATAAAATAATAAAGCAAATAGAAGAATATCGTAGAGGGGAAAAATCATTTTGGTCAGAATGGTAAAATAACATATTTCATACTATGTTATTTTACCTTTTTGAACATTTTTACCTTTTTAACTTTATCAACTTTTAATTAAAAAATAGAAAAAAGATCAGTTTATTTTAAAATAAAAAGGATATTATAGATTTTTTAAATTTGTGGCCAAATTTTCTGGTCATTTAGCATTACTCTATCCTAGAGAAAGATAGAAAAAAGAGAGATGATTATTATTTTTTCTTGAGGATGTAACATAATAAATACCCTTTTATTTTATTTACAGTGAGAAAATAATTTTATCCCAAAATAATCAACTCTTCACTTTTCTTTAAAAAATAAAAAATAAATAGACATTTACTCGAATATAAATATATTTATAACAACATGAATTTATGCAAGCTAAATTACGAAAATAATCTTAAAATTAACTCAACCTAATCCGGAACGGATTCGGCTCCTCTCCATTTCCCTTGTCTCTATTTTCCCCAAGTTCTAGCTTCGATTAATGACATATGGCATAGGCTAGATTTAATGGCTAAGATTTGATTAATTAAAATATATCTCTAACCATGGTTTAGATAATAAATATATTAATATATCAATTAAAAATAGTCCTATTATTTCTCCCCTTTTCTCCTTATTCCCTCCAAGTTCGATGTTTATCTCTTTTCTACCTGTTTCGTCCAAAATTTTCGTCTGAGAAATTACCCAATCATCATAATCATCACTAGATACCTAACTAAATGGAATAATGAAAAAAGAAATGTTGTATTTATAATGTGGGAACTCTTAAATTTTATATTGTGGCAGCTAGTTACATTGCTTGTGATCAGTTTAGCAGATGCTTATGTAATGAAGAAATGATAGCATCTGATAATTATGACAATTCTCATGCTTATGAAAAAATAAATGTTCATATGCTTACGAGATTTTATTGATTTTCATGCTAAAATTATTAAAGATATCTTCAAATATATCTTGCAAAATGTCAGCAAAGAAAATTTTGAAGGGAATAGGGAGAAAAGAGAAATAATCGGACTTGGAGGGAATAAGGAGAAAAAGGGGAGAAATAATAGGAGCCTATTATTTCTAAACCATAGTTAGAGATATATTTTAATTAATCAAATCTTAGCCATTAAATCTTGCCTATGTCATATGTCATTAATCAAAGCTAGAACTTGGGAAAAATAGAGACAAGAAAAATGGAGAGGAGCCGGATCCCTATCCATCCGGAACTACACAGTGGAATGTACATCAAGTTGTTTGTGGATTAATTTGGTTTCTTCTGATCTTGTTCTCTCTCCTTAGGATTTCATTGAATTTTTCAAATTACAAATTACCTTTTACCCTCACTTCGTAAAATAAATAAATCCTTGCCGCTTTAAAATTAGCGATAACGCACAAGTACCCCTTAGACTACGATCAAAATTTCAGAGACACATTTTAACTAAACTAAGGTCTTATTACCCCCAAACTCATTTTTTTTGGGCTTATGTGGCACACTGTGACCCCACGCAATTGAGGCGCGTGAGAGATATTTGGATGTCACGTAAGTCAAAAAGGCGTACAAAATTACACAAAAAAAAGGGTTAGGGGGTAATAGGACCTTAGTTTAATTAAGATGTGTCTCTGAAATTTTGATTATAATCTAGAGGTACTTGTACCTTTTCCCTTAAAATTATCTCACTATTGGTAAAAATTAAAAATATATTTAAAATAGTGTATGATAAAATATTACAGGAATAGATTTCATTTTTTTTCCTTGTAAAATAAATAATTTTTACTAACCAAATTGAAAGATTATATATCCTTAAAATGGTACCGTTAAATTCATAAAATCTGGCTCAGAAACACACAAATAAAGCGATCGAAATGCGTGTTATTACTATATATTATAAGTGGGAATAGAGAGGAGCCTGGGTCAAGTTTCTCAATTTACAAAAAGAGGACCTAAGTTTCATTAAATACTAAGAGATTACTGAGAACACACTTCATCGGCGTATCACAAAGCTGGGCCCACCTATTTCTATGCACTCCTCTTCCATTATAATTTAATATTTTCCTTTTTAAATAGTACTAAAAAATAAATTTAAAATATCACAAATTCGATTAACTCTCAAAATTTCGCGCGAACGGTATATTTGGGATGAAGGAAATAACATATATTATTTGAAAAATTACATTAAGAATATCATAAATCACAATAATTAACAACTTACAATATTTGAAAAACATATTAACTCTCAAAATTTCACATATGTCACATAAATTGGGACAAATGGAGTAACATATATTATTTTAAATTATGTTAAGATTACTATTAATCACAACTTAAAGTATTTAAAAATAGATAACATATATTATTAGAAAATAATGTAAAAAGTATTATAAATCATAATAATTAACAATTTAACAGATATTGTACTCGTGCTTGCATATTAGAAGTGAGAATATTTAGGAGCTTAGGGTCGGTCGGTCAATTGCCCGATTTGCCCTTCTTCTAACTTCCTCTATTTACTCCAAAAATAGTACTAAAAATCAATTTAAATATTAAAAATTTGGTTAGTTCTTGAAATTTCACATGTATTGCACAATAGAATAGAGTGAGTAATATATATATATTATTCGAAAATTATGTAAATAGTACAAAAATATAGTTAAAAATAGTGCTAAAATTCGATCAACTATTGAAATTTCATATGTACTGCATAATTAAGATTGAGTGAGAAATAAATATTATTTGAGGATTACGTTAAATTACGCTAAGAGTTTTGTAAATCACAATAATTAACAACTTAAATTATTTGAAAAACATATTAAAATGTGTTTAACTTTCAAAATTTCACATCTGCTACATAAATTGGGACAAGAAGAGTAATATATATTATTTAAAAATTACGTTAAGAATATTATAAATCATTCACATAAATAGAGACAAATAAATATTGAGCCCGTGCTTGCACCGGCTCATTGTATCTAGTTTGTATATATACGGTAACTTACTTGATTAATGTGAACAAGACGAAAGAAATAATAAATATATAATTGAAACAAAATAATTAGTTAAATAAATAGACTGGGTGTGAAATTCGGTGTCAATTAGAACAATGAGTAACAGAGCTCAAGAGCTTAATTATACAAAGTAACAATGTATTGCTAGTCAATGAATCTATATTCCGAGTTATAATGAGCCAATAGAAGATTAATTAATAAAACTTTATGGAGCATTATCCGCATAATTAGATCCGTCAAAAATTTATATTTGCTCATGTTCGCATTTGTTATGTAATGATTGAGAAATATCAATTTTTTTTAATAATGATTAAGTTTCATTCTTACTCTAATTGTCCGATTCAATATTTGGTCTCACAATTTTGGATTAAGACAAATCAAATATTATAATATTGGACTCAAGTGTTCTAGGTTCGGACCTCTTAAGAATGTGATTATTTCTCTCGATTGAGACTGAAGATAAATTTGATGCTTTTAATGGAGATTGAAGATAAATATGTTGTCCACTATTATTGCTGAATCAAATCTAACTTGGTCTTTAACATGACATTTAATGATTGTCCACGTACATATTATTGAAGAAGAAGGAACGATTGGAACATGTCCAACGAAGCTGACTGACGTGTCTACAACAAGTGTTGATGAAGAAGGAAGCTGACGATTGGAACATGTCAAAGGAACATGTCCAACGAAGCTGACTACGAGTTTACAACACTGCTGTAGAATTAGAGTCACACTAGGATTAGACTGCTTAAATCTATTAGGATTATATTACGACTAGGATTAGATTATTTATATTTGCATTATTATTATTATAGTAGTAATAGGTATTGTAGTAGGACTCTAAGTATAGTTAACTTAGGACTCTACAACTCTCTCCTATATAAGGAGCTGATTAGATTACGATTAGGATTAGATTATTTATATTTGCATTATTATTATTATAGTAGTAATAGGTATTGTAGTAGGACTCTAAGTATAGTTAACTTAGGACTCTACAATTCTCTCCTATATAAGGGGCTTGTAACCCAACATTATTTTCATCAATACAATCCTTGATTTCTCTAATCCTAGACGTGAGATTTCTACATGGTATCAGAGCATAAAAGCTCTTCCGCTTTCTGAGTATTGATCAAAAAAAAAAAAAAACACACGTTGCAATGGCCCCTTCTACCAAAACCATGTCAACCTCCTCACTTCACCAACTTATTGCCGCTTGCTCCATTAAACTTAAGCCAACAAACTACCTCATATGGAGGACACAAATATCCCAATTGATTCGAGTGATGAAACTAACGTATCTCATCTATGAACCAAGTAAAAGTAGTTGTTCCACTAGACAGACTGCTGGAAAAGTTGTAGCGATTGAGAAGGATGCAAAAGATAGTGGCACCATTGATGATTGAAAGGAGAAAGATGTGTTGCTAAAAAGTTGGATCTCAAGCACCTTGACCGAAGAAAGCATGTAACTAATTGTGGGCTGCTCAACTGCCAAGGAGATGAGGGAATGCTTGGAAGAAACTTATCTTCAAGCAACAAAAGAAAAAAAGTTTCAGCTTAAACAACTACAAAGTGTTAGGCTAGGAACCAAAAATATTGATAAATTCATCAAGGAATTTAAAGGCATATGTGAAAAGTCAGGCCCCAAAATCATGTTAGGCAGGGGAAGAGGAAACAACAACATCAACTCCAGAGAAACATGTTTCAAGCCTGCTGGACAGGGAACAGGTTCTCAGAACAGTCAATATGGACCAGGTTCTCTGAACAATAAAAGTTTTCAAAGTGAAAATAAGGAGAGGAATATAATTGAGTCATGTCAAATCTGTGGTAGGAATAATCATACTGCTCTTAAGTGTTTTTACTGGTGGAACTACTCGTATCAATCTGCAGATGAACTATCACAAGCAACGACTAGGCATCACATTCATACCGAAGCATTGACAAAACAAGTTTTTTGCTGGGTATTCAAAGTTTTTTTTGCTAGGTATTCGAATCAAGCTAGGAGTAACTGTTCCTCTACTCACTAGCTTGAGGGGAAGTGTTGAAGAAGAAAGAAGCTGACAATTGGAACATGTCAAAGGAACAGGTCCAACGAAGCTAACTACGAGTTTACAGAACTGCTGTAGAATTAGAGTCGCACTAGGATTTGACTACTTAAATCTATTAGGATTATATTACGACTAGGATTAGATTACGATTAGGATTATATTACAACTAGGATGAGATTATTTATATTTGCATTATTATTATTATAGTAATAATAGGTATTGTTGTAGGACTCTAAGTATAGTTAACTTAGGACTCTACAATTCTCTCCTATATAAGGAGCTTGTAAACCAATATTATTTTCATCAATACAATCCTTGATTTCTCTAATCCTAGACGTGAAATTTCTACACATATGTGGTCTGATTTTATCCTATGCAAAGCCATATGTATAAGCAGAAAGCTTGATAATAATTACGAAGCTATAGAGTATTCAAAAGTTATTACTTATCGTACTAAACATAAATATATTGTCATCGATAGAAACACAACTCTCTAAGCCTAGTAGTTATTAGACTCAAATTTTAGCTTTATTTGCAAATTACTCTATGATCATCCCTATCAATATTTTTTCCGAAATGTACCTGGCAAATAAAGTAGGCATAACCCAAATAGTGAAATAGTAATAAGATATATTTGGCAAATAAAGTAGGCATAACCCAAATAGTGAAATAGTAATAAGATATATTATTTTAATTAAATAAATTCTTATTAATTTCACTTTAAAAGGGAATTTAAGGATGTCATACGTAATGCGACACAAAATTAATAAATATGAAATTAAACTGAAAAATGTAATTATTTTAGATCCTCAAGTATGATATCTGAAATTATTATTTGCAAAACTAAAATCGCAAATCTGTATAAAAAAACACTAATTGGATCACATGCCACTTGCCAGCAAACATATTTTCAAATCTTTCTTTGCATGTTTACATATAAAGCCCAGGCTTAATCGAGAACTTAACATCAATAGTTATTATCAGAAACAATCTCAACTACAATCACACTTTGTTTAACGGAATACAAATTGAATTACATATATTTTCAAATATTATTTGATATGTCACTAGTTGGACATATAAAATCACGTTTGAAAAAATAAAACTTATTGTTTGACCCTCCCAGCAAGGGAGCCTAAGCGATGCAATGATAAAGAATTTTCCACACCATTAGACTCAAGCAGTTCGAATAAAAATAAGTGACATTAACTCTAAAAGAAACCTAAATTTATTTAACATGTTTTCTTATATATTTTTGTGTTTATTCTCGTAATTTCTTAAAATATATGGTAGTTAATTATATCTGGGTAATTAATTTTTTCAATTATCAATATTGTCAATCAATCTAATCTTTTGTAAGACATTAGTATACATGTATGAATTATTCTACCTCTAATAACATTAAAAGTGTTTATGTCTTAGACAAATTTTTATTGATCATAGTTTTAAAACTTTTTTTTTGATTGAGTCAATTGTTATATAAACTATTAAGATATTCTATAAGTAGTAGAAATATTTCAAAACAGAAATAAGACTTTACTTTATTGATTGAGTATGCCAATAAAAGTATCAATTTTTACTGGTATAGTATCTCACAGTGTTTTAAAAAATTCTGTTGGGACTCGCCTCGGGGCTCACCTTGGGGCAGGGCTCTAGCAAAACCCTCCGAGACTCAAGTGTGGGGCTTAGTTCCGTAAGACTTATGCGCTAAGCGCCCGACTGTACACCCTAAGCACGTCCATCGCCCAACACTCGGGGCTCGCCTAATAGATCTTACACAAATTATGTGTTAAAATCTTTAATTAACATTGTTGACCCTCATAATTCTTGAATAAATGAATGATACTTAATAATTTTTTAATCTACAGAGATAAGAAGATTGAGAGTAACTCAAATAACAAGTTAATTATAGTATTGTATCTTTAATATCTGGTAACAATGTGAAAGTGATTATTTAGTACGTAATATTTCTTTTAAAAATACGTAGCGAAATTTTATTTTTTTCACTTATCATTGGTCTTCATGGTTTTGTCAGATGTCTCAAAATTATCATATTTTATTTAGCTATTTGAAAGTAATTTTATTTTTATTCATGATGGAGTGATGTTTTTATTAGGCGGAATGACCTGGCAAACACTCGTACTTGGCTCCGTTTGTCACCTAGAGCCTTCTACTCACGACTTTGCCAACTGAACACTTAAAGTTATCACAACACGTTATTTTAAACCCCCTCTGAGCATGAGTGTCTCTCAATCGCGCTGATGGGAATGACATATCATTATCCACATCAGATAAAAATTGTCACATATCATATTCATCTTCAAAATCAACCTTTTGAAATTGATTCACCGGAAAAAATGTCTCTCCGGCCGCTTCATTCACAGATAGCCACCGTTGAGGCAGTCATTGCCAAGAAATCAACGCCGATGAGTTGTTTGGCCGAAAGATCCATCAAAATTGAAAGTGGAAATTTTTTTAATCTTTCTAGAGTTTCATTGTTTTCTCTCTTCTAAATTGTTTCATCTATTTGTCATTTCAATCTTGTTTTCTCTTATTTGTTTCTTCTCCCTTTTTTCTATGTAATTTTTTTGTGTTAGAAGAGGAAAATAAAAAAACAAGTATCATAGAAAAAGAATAGAGAAAGATAAATGAAGAGGGGGAGAGAGGAGGTGGGGAGGGGCAACGATGATGGCGGCAGTGGTAACTTATGAAGAATAAGAAGAAGAAGAGTAACAGTAAAGGAATGAGGAAGAAGCTAAGCAGGGGATCTTTTCTTATTTCTTTTCATTATATAATTTTTTTTTAATTTTATTGATTTTTTAAATTAAATTTGTTGTCTTCACTTGTTTTTAAACGCGTGTAACCACACATTTCATCCTATTCAACAAATAAACACCACATAAGCTTGGTCAGCAATCAGAGGGGTTTAAAATAACGTATTTTAATGACTTTAAGTGTTTAGTTGACAAAGTCGTGAGTAGAACTCAGTAGAAGGGTTCATATGACAAAGGGAACCAACTACAGGGGTCTGTCAGGTCATTCCGCTTTTTTATTATAATAGTAGTAAGTTTTATTGATTATTTTCTTTTAAGGGAGTTAATTGTATAGTATGATAAAAAAAATATTTTTAGAAATAATGATTGTTTTATTAATAGAAAGTTAAGATATTAGATTATTTATACTTGTATAATCATGTTAGAAGTTTTATTTTCTATGAATTTCCTTAATTATGTTTGTAATTATTTCAAACTATTAATGTATTTTCATAATTTTGTGTTGTTATATTATTATACTTTATTATAAATTAAAAATTTAAAGATCCATAGGACTTACGCCCCACGTCTTGAGGCTTACACCTCGCCCTATACTAAGTAAAACGCCCCGCCTCACGCCCTCACCTTTTAAAACACTGATATCTCTATCTCTTATTACTTATAATTCTAAATTGATATAAATCATACAATATCATATACAATGATTGTTTTGCGTTTGAATTAGACATTCAAAATTAAAACATGCCTTTTCAAATTTAACCGTTTAATAATCTAATTAATTTATGATTTTAAGTTATTGAAGGTAATTTTCTAATTGTGAGTGTTAAAAGAAGATGTGTTCACTTCCTTTTTATCGTATTATGGCCCAAAGTGAAATTAGACTTCCTAAAACCTTAGAACAAACGGGTGTGCCGGTTAGGATGGCAACGTGACGATGCAAGTATAATGTATGAGCGGAACGAGTTTAGACAAATTCAGAACGGTGTGATTGATATAATTTTTTAAAATTTTATGTGATTGCGAGCCGAGTTCATTCTTCTTAAAAGTTGTATGAGTGTGACCGTTGAAAACAATATACGCGCGCACTGCTATGCTTACTATCCTAGCCGTTGGTTCTACATACTTCTTTCTTATCATATTTGTTTTAATATCATATTAAATAATTCAACACGTACTTCTTGTTTTATCATATTTGTTTCAATATGTTGAATTATACCGCTATTTCATTGTTTTAAAGAAATTCCTTTGAATATTTAATTTGTTAAAAAAAATATCTCAAAGTGATTATCCATTCCATTTATATTATTTTAAAATATATACTTTAGGTGATTTATGCAACCTAATTGGATTGTTTTTATGAGTAGTGTCTTTGCCAACTAAACATATTCAAAAAATAATAATTTTCCAATGTTAGATTATTTTTCTGATGTTGGATTAAATTAATCTAAAAATGTGAAAACTTATATAAACTATTTGTTCGAATAATAATAATAATAATAATAAAAAGAATAATAATAATAATAACAACAACAACAATAATAATAATAACAACAACAACAATAATAACAATAATAATAATAACAATAATAATAATAACAATAACAATAATAACAATAATAATAATAATAATATTTTTGGGTAATTAGAGAATTTAATTACCAAGCAAATATCACTATAATAAAAAGGAAAAATTGTGCATTATATCAAACTATTAATTCAAAATAAATATTATAGCTACAGTTTCATTTACTTTCAATTCGCAACAAACTTCTTGTCATTCGCCCCTCTCCCCTCTTTGTGGAATCTCGCTCGCCACTCTCCTCTTTTCCAGTTATCTCTCCCTCGCCTCTCTCACTTTATACAAACACAAATGTATAATTTGTGTTTGTGTTTGTATAAAGCGAGAGAGACTATATATACAAATACAAATACATAATTATACAAATATAAATTTTCCCATGCCCAGTTCTCTTTTGCCTTTCTCTCTCTATGTCCCTTTATACAAACCCAAATTATGCAAATACAATGTATAATTCGTGTTTGTATAAAGCGAGAGAGAGATTTTATATACAAATACAATTTTTTTAACTCGATTCAATTGTATACGAATTCAAATTTTATGCAGATATACAAACACAATCATTGATACATATACATAGTAGTTACATATACACTTATTTAACTGATATACATATACAATTCACCTCTCTCCACTTTGTGCTCTCTGTTGCTCGCCTCTCTCATCTCTCTCTCCCAATCTCGCTCGTCATTCTAGCCTAACACATAGAGCATATGCATATACAAACACAATTTTCATAGACACAGACGAATTAGTGTCCGATTTATACAAATCGCCGTAATTTATACAAATCAGATGCTCCATAACAAACATAATTTGACTATGGAGCGCAAATAACAAAACCGTAGCTATAGAGCGCTAATATGATTTTTATCTTTGCTATTTCTAAAATTTACTTTAACAAAAACAAGTTTTAGTGGCAATAAATATACACATTAACAAAGAATGCTAAAGATTTTACGGGCATTAATTAATTGTTATTGTATTCAATATCGCTATTGACTTTAGAAACACTTATAAAGAGCGCTAATTACCACTAATTATACGCGGCTAAAGATCATTTTTTGGCCTAGTATGTATATCAAATAACTAAAAGACTTAGTACATATGCCCCCAACACCAGTCTGCCAAGCATATTTGCAACATCCCATCATAAAACATATTTATTTAAAATGTGTTAATGTGCATTCTGGTTAACAAATAAACTTTTTTCATATCTCACTAAATATCTTTTTTTATCAATATTTTTTTTTCAATATTTAAATAATAGTTTTTTATTCTTTCAAACCTATTCAAAAGATTTATTGAAAATAATTTGTATATCCTACAAAGTACTAGAGATAAGGTCTGTATACACCGGTCTGCTCTTCTCATGTCCCACTGATGAGACTATATTAAATACGTTATATATAGTTCTTGTTATAGTATGACAGTTAATTATTTTCTCTTTAAAAAGAAGTTCACAAGCACATGTTTCACCCTTTCAGGTAAAGTTGTTGATAACTCCATGAATGGAGATTAAACCTTGGAGAATTTACAGAGCATTTGAGAGAAGAAGAAGGAAGAAGATTGTATTAATGTCTTGATGCAGTGAATCTGCACATACATGCTTATATATACTACTCTTACAATGAATGAATACAAAATATCTCTAACAAACTCTGTAACTAACTATTGCCATGTCATCAGCTGGTAACTAACTCTTGGGATCTTCTAACTAACATAAGCTTTGTTATTTCTGCATTTGCTAACACTCCCCCTCAAGCTTATGGTTGAAATATATTTTTCATTCCAAGATTGCTTAGTAGAAGATGATGTTGTCCTTGTCCAAGACTCTTTGTGAGTAGATCAGCAAGTTGATGCTTGGTGTTAATATATTCTGTCTTCAGTACTCCTTGACAAATTCTTTCTCTTACAAAGTGACAGTCTATGTCTATGTGTTTTGTACGCTCATGGAAGATAGGATTAGCTGCTATTTGTATTGCTGCTTTGCTATCACATACCATTTTTACTGGTACTGTTATATTGACTCCCAGCTCTTTGTATAAGCCTATCAACCAGGTTATTTCAGCTGCACATGTGGCCATGCTTCTGAATTCTGCCTCAGCTGAGCTTCTTGACACAGTCCCTTGCTTCTTAGACTTCCATGATATTAATCCTCCTCCAAACTTCACTAAATACCCTGTAACTGATTTTCTTGTTTCAAGACATGCCCCCCAGTCAGAGTCGCAGTAAGCTGTTAGCTGTGTAGTTTGTTCTGCTGGCATTAGTAATCCTAGACCAGGTGTTTCTTTGATGTATTTTACTGCTCTTAATGCTGCCTCCATATGTGACTCCTTAGGACAATGCATGAACTGGCTAAGCACTTGTGCAGTAAAAGCAAGATCCGGCCTAGTCATAGTCAGATAGAGAAGCTTTCCTACCAACTTTTGATACATTTCAGGATTAGCAAGTGGTTTATCATGGTCAGGACTTGAACCATTCACATGCTCATCATATTGAATTGATGTGAGTCTTTTGTTCAGCTCCAAAGGTGTATGAACTGGCTTT
>JAJOOI010017747.1:0-23206 GCA_029582585.1 Solanum bukasovii
TAGGCTCTTTATGTAATGAAGACTATGGTCTATGTATGTTAATATGAAAGCATGTTAAGGTTGACATTACTTATGTCAAGACATGAAGTATGTTTATGTATGTGAATTACACTTATGACTTCTTAATGGGTTTGCTTAGTATATGTAGGGTTATGGGATTCCATGTGTACATTGTACAAGTGAGCTTGTGAAGGGGTTGTGAGGGTGGTTTACCTATGATATGAACCAAATGGGTTATGACTAATGATGTAGTAAAGGAATGAGTCCTTATATGATGTTATGAAGTATGTTGGTCTTATGTCTAATGTTAAATGAAGATGTTATGACTTGTTGAATATGATGTGCCTAGTCTATGGTGGCTTCCTAGGAACACTTGGTGTGAGTAGTATTATGGGATGCTACTTGCACATTGCACTAGTGTGATTTGGGGGTTGTCTTAGGTGATGGTTCCTATGTGAAGACTATGTCTTATGGTGTACTTATGACTCTATGAATATATGTGGTTGGATTGATGAAGGCTATATGTAAGTTCACCTTTGGTAACCTTAAGGTGATACATTGCACCAAGTATTCCCTAAGGGTTGCTTGAGGAAAGGAGTTAAGATAAAGAGGAAGGTAATGTATTGTATGCATTGAATGTGCCTAAAATGTTATAAGTGGCTCTATGTGCTATTATGAATGGTTTCCATGTGTATGATGATGTATGTGCTTTATATTGTGCCTAATGTACTAAATGTTCTTGAAGTTTCTCTAAATAGGTGTGATGCATAGTTTCCAACTAAATGTCCTTTTAAAAGCATGTTTTGCATGGTTATCATACTTAATGCATTCTTGTACTAACACCATTCTTCTTCATCTTTTTACACCAAGTGTAGGTGATGGTGACTAAAGGGTCTTTCTTAGAAGTGATGAGCTTGGCTTACTATTCCCAAGTTCTGGTGTGTCCTTAAAAATTGAAGGACCTTTATTGTAAAGAGTTTCCTTAAGTTCTATGTACTAGATAGTAGTTTCTTTTGTATTGTAAGGGTTGTGTCCCTCTTGTGTTGTAGTCATGTTTTAAGATGGCTACCTTGAGACGTAGTACTCCAATTTTTGTATTAAAGGTTTAATGAGGTGACTTTTATGTCTTGTGTTATATTATGAAAAAGTTTTAAATTTTCCGCTATTTTTCTATGATAAATGCTATGACGAATGCTAAGGGCTTGTATAAGACCTCCGAGAGGTCGAATACGCCGGTAACGACTAGGGGGTGCTCTCGGGCCGTTACATTAATAAGAGGAGGTAGAGTGAAAGATTCGCCAGGTGTGAAATTCCATTGTATTCGAGGAGTCAAGGATTTGCTGGGAATTCTGGATCGAAGAAGAGGCAGATCAAAATATGGTGCGGAAAAACCAAAATAAATATGAATGGAAGATGCCTCCGAAACTCCTTTTTCTCTATAAGGATAGGCACGAAGTTACTCGACTGAAAGGAGAGGGAACAAACCCCTCTCATCTCAGGGTGAGGCAAGGAATTGTTTCAAATGTTAGTTGTTCAATATCTCGGCTGCTCAAGAAGTTTGACTAGTTGCTCCTCCGACCCTTCACCTGATTCTTAGTAGCCTTTCGGTCCTTAGTAGCTTTTCCCTCCATGAGATGAATCCAGTGCATTAGACTGATGGATAATAGAACTAAGCCGGCTTAAAAAGCGCTTGGGTTTCATGAAGTTTAGACGTACCTTAGAGTGTAGAAACTAGGAAACATAGGTACAATTCAAGGAAACCCAAATGGAAAGAAGTGTGAAAGGGTAGAAGACCTGGCGTCCTTGACGCTCTAAGTGGCGTGGGGCACCAGAGGGTAAACTTCAGACACTGGCTTGGGGTGCACTGGCTGGCACGGCTCCCAGAGGCCAAACTTCAGAACCCAAGTTGGGGTGCTCTTGCTGGCACAATGCCAACTCCTCCCCAGAAAATCCCCAAATTTTCTTGCTCGTTTTTCAACTCTAAACCCTCTAGATTCGAATGGTTCCTTTACCAAACGCTTTGAATCGAATACACAACAAAAATTTGCAAGAAACTACTCAAAAAAACATATATTTTCATGAATTTAATTGAAGAACTTCTCAACAACTTCAACAAATCAAGAATCTAATAGAATTTCAACAAAACCCGTCATGATCTCAATTTCCATACTTTCAAGAACATAAATTCGCGGAATTGAATCATGTTTGGCACGTGGGTAAATGAATCCAACGCTATGTGATCTCATATACTTCGAAGGGATCACCCCTTGATGAAATCCACGATCTTAGCTTCAAGTACTTGATGATTCCTTGTCTCTTCTCCTCTTTTCTCCTCTTCTTTTCTGTACTCTTAGAACCCTAACTCTTTTTGATGAAACGTAAACTGAACCGAATTAGTTTAGACACCAACTTAATTACCAAAAAAGAATTTAAATAATTGGGTAGTGAAAAGACCATTGTACCCTTCTAAAATCCGGTTTTGACTTTTCTTATCCACACAACACAACTTTTAATGGCCATATCTCCCTCCTACGAACTCGAAATCGAGCAAACTTAGCGGCAAAGATATTTCCTATGGTATCTTGTAGCACACCTAAATCATCATGAGCTAGGAGTTATGGTCGCTTGAAGTTTATCCAAAACTCAATCTTAACATAACTTAAACAAATTTTCCTGATTTTTCATTTTTCCAAAAATGACTATTTTTAATTCTAGATCTTTCATTTAGCGAGGTGTTACAATATATATCTTTAGTACGATACAAACTGTACAAAATAGGCCCAAAAGTGACCAAGAGAAAAATAACACAAGATACCGATTAATGATAGTTTATGTAGACTCAATAATGATATTGTGATCATCATTTTTGAGAAAATGTTTTCACAATATTGAGGAATGGCTTCAATACCATATTTCTCCATGCTTCATCAACACCTTCTTTTTAAACTTCTTTGAAAACGTCAGTAGCAATAATATGATGCACCAACCACATTTTCTCATTTTTTAAACCGTTGAATCTTGTCAAGTTGGTGACAAATTAATAAACGAGTGTTACGCTTGATATTCGCAATTGAAGATTGAAGAATCATCTTCGTCTATATTTCTTTCTTCTCTTACATAACTGTCCATTTCAGGGACACCAATGAACCGTCAGATTCCTTTGGTGTAATTTGCATCTATAAAGAAAATTTGCCGCACCTCATCCACTAGCCATGCATGCAACATAAATTTAAGAAGAGTCTTATTTAGTGGAACATATATTTGATAACCAAAAATGTTATAATGAAAATTATATAAGAAAAGTTTTTAGCTAGATACATGATTATATCTTGACTAATATATAAAACAATTACAAAAATTACCTGCATTGACCATTTGATCAACCCTCATGTCAACTCCACGGTTCAAGACTGATTGCTATACATAAATCCAAATAAAGCAAGTATCATACTTGCAAACAAAAATCTTCTGCTGTGAAGACGGAATATGACACAATTTCACCTAAGAAAATGTGACCAATAACTTACTGAGAATTGGAATAAATAAATTTTTTAATAGTAAAGTATATTTTCCACTCGAATCTATAATTACTACTATTAAATTATCTAGGTAGTCATTTGATATAAATATTGTTGGAAATAAATATATATACCTTACAAATAGTGTCGTTCACCTTGTTATTGTTGATGAAAGTATTCATTTTAGCTACACATAAAATAAAATCAAAATAATAAATAGTTTACAATAAAAAATAATCTCATGAAAACCACTCATGCATACATTCAGACATTAAAAAATCTTGTAAATATAAAGTTAATAAGTAGAAACCTTGCTTGAGATAGAATATACTATGTAAAAAAATTATATTTTTCTTGTTGGTGGTTATGAAAGAAATTGCATTCAACTTTTATAGTAAAATATGTTTGTGGACTTATTATTTGACATACCATATTCAGAATTACTAATATATTTTAGGATAAGAATGACTTTTGAAAAATTTATAGATATGTCAACTAGAAATTTGGTAATTATTATTGAATATCTTTTAGGATAAATTTATTAGATGTACATTGTTAGGAGATCACATACAACTGAGCTTTTATAGTAAATATATGATTATGAACTTATTAATTGGCATACCAAATTAAAATATATATATATATATATATATATTTATTTATATATAATTCATATCTTTAAGGATAATAATAGTTCTTGAAAAATATACAGATACGTCACCTTGAATTTTGGTGATTAGGCTTAAGTAATTTTAGGATGATGTTTCTAGATGCACATTGTTATGAGATCACATATAGAATTGACGAAAAGATCGATTTCAAAAGGATTGTAAAAAGAACTCAATAATATTTCTAAAGGAATATATTCAAGTGATAATAAGTCAATTCTTGCACTATTGAACAACACGTCATAAGTGTTAAGTCCAATTCCATTAGAGGGGAGGGAACAATTACCAATAACTATTTCAACTACGAGTATTTATATTAACTTGTACAACATGTAATAATAGATAAAGATTTTATTTAATCAAGCTTCCATCATCGTGATTGAATTAGGTAGAATATATTTCCTTGAATGATCATTACCGATAGATTGCAAATTTACTATTTTCTCTTCTTTGTCTATGCAACAATTCTAAATTTGGACTTAAGAATTCTATTCTTTCAAATTCTTTAAGGGTAGAATCTTCCCGAACATTTATGGTCATTTATTTCTCACTCTATTACCTTGAAATTATGAATGATCTCATGTAATCGTGTAATTACGTATTTATATTAATATATATGAAATAAAGAAGACTTGGACTTGGACTTAGGGCTTGGCCTTGGATCAGACCTAAAAATAAATATTTGTAAAAAACTTAAATTCAATTTAAATAGAACATAACATGAAGTAATATTAAAGTCAAAACAACAACAACATGTGCACCCTGTAACTCTCAGCGGAAATATTTGTTGTTGATTTTGGTGTCGAAAGAAATTGCTCTAGATCATTCTTTGAATCTAAAAGAAACAAAGATCGGTCTTTGTTCACAAACTAAGAATCTTCTTAGTGTGTTGATTGATTTTTCTAAGAAACTCATTCCTCTGTTTCTTTATTGATCGCTAGTCTTTTGATTTTATGATTCTCACGTTTTCCTCTCCTCCTTTTCATGTTCTACGTTTGTTGAAAATTACTCTCACTAGGAGTCTTTTAAGGGGAGGTTTGAATAGTTACATTTTAACTGTTCTGCCTTATCCTTTTAAAAGGAATTATCCATATAATTAATTAATTAATTATTTTATTAATTTGATAGGGCAAAAAAAATTGGGTAGGGTCAGTCCACATGGGCGATCCACGATCCAAAACTTACATCTCCCACTTCATGGTGAAATAGGGTATAGTTCTGGCCATTGGATTTCTGAGAAGGGTATTGCGATTGATAGAGCTAAAGTTGAGGTAATAGAAAAGTTTCCACCACCTATCTCTGTTAAAGGTTTAAGAAGTTTTCTTAGGCATGCATGTTTTTATCGGAGGTTTATGAAGGATTTCTCTTAAATTGCACACCCATTGTGCAAATTACTCAAAAAATAGTGTAAGTTTGATTTTTATGATGCTTGTCTGAGAGAATTTTGAGAGTTGAAAGAAAGGCTAGTTTCCTCACCTATCATTATTTCACCGAATTGGGGTTAACCGTTTGAAGTGATGTGTGATGCGAGTGGGGTGGTGCTAGGTGTGGTATTGGGACAGAGGTGAGAGAAGATTCTTCATCCGATTTACTATGCCAGCAAAGATCTTATTGTGGCTAAAAAGAACTATACAGTGACTGAACAAGAACTCATTGTTGTGGGTTCACAATCGGGAAAATTTGATCCTACTTGCTTAGTACTAAAGTCATAGTGCATACTGACCATTCTGCATTGAGGTAACTGATGGCTAAAGAAGATGCAAAACCAAGGTTGATTAGATGGGTATTATTGTTGTAAGAGTTTGATTTTGAGGTGAAAGATAGAAAGTGGACAGAAAATCATGTTGCCGATCATTTGTCTAGATTAGAGGAGGAAGCTATGCTTAAGTTAAGAGATGAGGCTGAAATTACTTATGCATTCCCAGACGAACATGTATTGGCTGCTTCCTTTTATCTTATCCCTTGGTTCACAGATTTTGCTAACTACTTGGCAAGCGATTTAGTTCCATCGGATTTGTCATTTTACCAAAGGAAAAAGTTTATGCATAATGTGAAGAAGTTCTTTTGGGATGAGCCATACTTGTTTCATATTTGTGTTGATGGGATTATTCGTCGCTGTGAGCCCGAGGTTGAGATGATTAGTATACTAGAGGTGTGTCATTCATCGCCTATTGGTGGGCATCATAGTGAAATTCGGACTGCTCATAAAATCTTACAGTGTGGGTATTACTAGCCTACCATCCACCATGATGCTCATGATTTCGCCAAGTCTTGTGACCGTTGCCAAAGATAAGGAGGAATTTCAAAGAGGAAAGAGCTACATATGAATATGATATTAGTGACTGCGTTATTTGATGTTTGGGGCCTTGACTTCATGGGTCCATTTGTGAGTTCACATGGGATGAAGTATATTCTTGTTGCGGTTGACTATGTTTCGAATGGGTGGAAGCAATTGCGCTTTTAAAGAATGAGAGTACGAGTGTCACCGCATTCCTGAAAAAGAGTATCTTCTCCAAATTTGGTACACCTAAGGCAATTATCAGTGAAGGAGCTTCTCACTCTTGTAATAAGTTGTTCAAGGCGTTGCTTGAGAAATATGGAGTTCGTCACAATGTAGCTACTCCTTCACATCCGCAGTCTAATGGGCAGGTTGAAGTGTTAAACATAGAGATAAAGAATATCCTCGCTAGGACTGTGAACGCCAACAGTATGGACTGGTCAAGAAGGCTTGATGATACTCTATGGGCCTATCGCACCGTATTCAAGACTCCCATAGGTATTTACCCCTATCAACTTGTATATGGGAATTCATGTCATTTGCCGGTAGAGCTAGAGCATAAGGCCATGTGGGCGTTAAAGAAGTTGAATTTGGATTGGGGCGCCGCATCGAGTCAAAGAAGGAATGACATGAATGAGTTTGATGAATTTCGCCTAAAAGAATATGAAAGTTAATTCTTGTACAAAGAGAAGATGAAGAAGTATCACGATCAAAAGATTGAAAAGCGTGAATTTGTTGTGGGTGATCGGGTGGTTTTATTCAATTCAAGACTACACTTGTTTCCTAGCAAGCTCAAGTCCAAGTTGACAGGGCCATTCAGAGTCCCTAAAGTATTTCCACATGGAGCAGTTGAGCTCAAGAACAAGGAGGAAACAAGGTTCAAAGTAAACGGGCAGAGAATCAAGATCTACATGAGAAAACCAGAGAGAGTACAAAATGTGATAGAGGCCTACTATCTTGATGAAGTCTGAGTAATCAAGGTGTCTGCGTCGTGTCGTGACATTAAATCAAGGGCTGCTTGGGAGGCGACACAAGTTGTACAATCTGGCAAACTATAGGTTTTTCTTTATGATATATGAGTTTTCTTTTATTTTTATTTTTGTAGCTCTTTATATAGGTGTTTTATTTTTTTTGTAGCTCTTTATATAGGGTCTGTGTCTAAAAAGTGTCCAGAAAATATAAAAAGAAAGTCCTAATGGTTGCTACGTATGCAGGGACAAAAGGCAAAATCTGTAGAAAAACAGTTGTGCAGTGGTCTACGGATCTCATCGACGGTCCGTTGGTCAATCCACAGACCGTGAATGGCGTCCGTATATCGTAGGTAAGTCCTCAAAATTTTCTATGTGTCAAATTGACCTAGAGACCCTATCCACGGTCTATAGGTCGACCCACGAACCGTCGATGGGGTATCGTGGGTCCAACGTATGGTTTTTGCCGACCCGACCCGGACCCGTTTTTAAATAAACAAACCTTTCATTTTAAGCTTCCCCAACTTTCATAACTCCCTCCTAACTATTTCTACCCTTCAATATACCTACTATATTCCTTTCATATCCCTATATCACTCCCCTAATCATCCCACATCTCCTCTCTCTCTCCAAAAACTCATCCACCACACTCATCTCCCCTCATAGTGATTTCTCGATCCGGGTTCGGTGTCCTAGTTGTTCTAGGAGTCTTTGCAATCAATTACATATTCACCATTGTTGCGTACTTGTAAGGTATGATGATTTCCCTAAACTTTGAGTATTGCATGGTTTCAATTGAAGTCAGAACAATGAACTCGACCTTGGGCTGAGCAATTACTTGCTTAAATAATAACGTTGGTTTAGAAGTACCCTTGGGATGACGGTAAGTGTGTGTGTAGTTAATAATAAATCGAACTAAGCCAAGAAATAGGTCTAATTGGATGTTTTGACTTAGGGTTCATAGTTTTGGTATGCTAAAAAGTTGAATTCTGTGTAATTGGAACCCTAATGATGATAAACTACCAAAATATATGTTGAAATGCATGTATAGGTCAAGTTTGTTAGTGTAATTGTTGAAACAAAAGGCATGAAATTGAACCAAGTTCTGAAACCTAGCATAGAACTGACCCACGACTCCCCGTCTATGAACCATAGGTCACCTTATGGACCGTAGATCAGGTTTGTGGGTCAGGTGCACAAAAAGTTTCCACCAAGTGTCGAACCACGGTATGGTCTATGGTCCATTGTTCCATCGACAGACCGTTCTGCACATCTGCGCTTCCCACATTAGAGACCCAATTTTGAGTACTCTGACCTACGGAGAGGACCCATGGACCATCGTTCAATCGACGGACCGTAGGTGCCCACCGTGGGTCGACAGTTAAGCTACTGTCCAGATTTTGTTTGTTTTTTGTTTGGGTTTGTTTCTTGTTCTAAAATTCTTCTGTGTATTTTATTAGTTTGTTTTGGTACTAACTAAGCTTCCACAGGTACCATGACTCCTAAGCAAGCTCCTGTATGCACCGCGAAGGTCAAGTCTAAGTCTGTAGTACCTTCTCGAAGTCTAATCGTTCAGGATGATGATGACTACATTCCTCCAGCCACCAGGACCTCCCCTACTGCTCCATGCACTACTCGGAGTAGAGCCTAGCTGGTGAGTTCTGACGAGGTCACTGCCCCCCAGTCTGAGAGGAGGGCCACACCGATCGACTCATAAGCTGACTCTGAGTTTAAGCTTTTGTTCATCCTCGAGCAAACATTAAAGCTCATCTAAAAAAAACTCAAACTAGGAATATCATCACTTTTGTTGACACAAACAATTAGGCCATGTACAAATTTTGAAACCTCAAGTACAATTCCCGCTCATTATGCAGGACATCCAAAAACATAACAAACCTCTAACCTCCTAACCTCAATGAAGGACTTTGAACTCGTCAAATTAAAGCTTGTTCACTTACTCTCATTAAAGAAATCTAATAAAATCACCTATATAACATGAAACAAGTGCCCTCACAAAAAGAAATAGTCCACACACTCAATTTAAAAGATTGAATATACATTAAGGACTTCATATCAAGAACAACTCCCACACTCACAAATAAAATTCAAATGTATGCACAAAGAACCATAGGCTTGCCCATTATGTACATCTCCACTAATTAAGCGTGCTTGAATAGAATCAAATAGAACTTTAACGGGTTGTAATGTTGGCTAGGGGATGGGTAGGAAAAATATATAATAGTGACTTACACTTCCTTCATCACCCATTATTTTCTTCTCTTTATTTTCAGCCTTCTCTTCAATAATTATTTCACAAGAAATGCTCATCATCAGAAGAATGCTTCAATCATTTACTGATTTATTTTTTATTTTTTTTATTTTTTAAGATGGTTTGGACTAGCCACCCTCAACTCAAGTCTTTAAGGCTCAAGTGAGGTACACAATGTAAAGACCCGTAAAACAAATAGGTGAAACTAGAGCCTAACTAGTGTGTCTTTGAGTTGATGTGAGGTTTGAGGTGGTATAATGTTGTCCCGAGCTTAAGTTTAGGGATTTAGAGGTTAAACGTCAAGGTACGACCCCTCAAAGACCAACCAAGGGTCATTGAAGGGGACCCTAAAGCCTAACCCCAAGGCTGCCCCAAAAGAGAAAATTTTCAAAAATGACATGACCTACGCCCCGTAGGTCCATCGACACCCAGTGGATGGCTTCCGTAGGTCAAGCCCCCAACATTCAAGTTGCAGAACCAAACTGTTTGCTGTCCAAAATCGGCCAAGTGTGGGGGTAGGTTAGTAAATTCCCCTATTAGTTAGTTAAGTTGGGGGACAATTTTAATTGGTTATTTAAAGTATTTTAAGGTTTTTTAAGTATTAAAACATATTTTCAATTCATTATTTCAAAAACCCAAATTAGAAACCTCCCCTACCCTCCAAAAGTTCTCTATTTAGAAACCTCCATTGGAGGTGAACGATTCAAGCTTCCAAGGTCAAGACTTCAAGTTTTTCAAGGGATTTTCGAGGGATTCTTCCATAAAAGGTATGGTAGTCTTCATCCTTGACTTAGTTTATTTCAAGGAGCCAATCTCAAAGTTGATTACAAGTCTCCAATGTTTCCCCAAAACCCCTAGTTTTCAATCTTGGCATGGGTTCGATTCCAAACGATTTTCTAAGGATTTATTGCATTGAATTATGAATGAATTTTAGATTTAAAGATGAATTACGATGATTTCTTCCTAGAACCCATGTTTTTCCCCAAATTAATAAGTTGTGAATTGTGATTGGGAATGGATTGATCAGGGTAGTATGTTGAGTTACTTATGTTTATATTGAATTGGATGTTGAATCATGTTAATTCCCTTATCTATAATAGTATCTTGGATTTTTTGAATGATGTTGGTTCATGGCTTTGAAACGCAGGTTCATGAAGGATCCATGTATGATTATGTTGTGAAGTATATGTGTGTGATCTAAGTGAAAGTGTTATGATCATGTTTAGAATGCAATTGTGTGGTGATTGAAAGTATATTTTCAATTAACCCTTATGAATGATGATGGTACATGTGAAAGGTTATTCTCACATACTCACACACACTCATGCATGACTAATGAATGAAATTTTCGATAATAATGTTAATGATGAAGTATTAATTGAAAGTCTATTCTCAATTGTACTCTATTAAATGATAATGACTTATTGTGAAAGGACTTTCTCACAATATAGGGATTCTTACGTGAAAGGCTATTCTAATCTCTGAATCTATGAGCTATCCAATGAATGAATGGATGTTGGGTTTTGGATGGATACTCATATATGTGTTGACGTAGAGTATCTAGTAACAATCTCTTATCCCATAATGAGTGAATGTAAAGTATTATGTGGGGAATAATGCTAAGCACCGAGTAGATATGGCTTGAGATGGGTGCTCATCTGTGAGTTGAGGTGGGGTATCTAGTAACAATCTCTTGAGATGGGTGATCATCCGTGAGTTGAAGTGGGGTATCTAGTAGCAATCTCCCTATCCCTTAAACTACGTGCCCACATAGGTCTAGCTAGTGGATTCACTTAAGGTAAAAACAATGGTCCTACCTTAGGCAAGTAGGAATCCCTTATCCGGTGAGGGTGACTTATGGGATTCCATGAATTTCTCACATGGTCTATGTCGGTTAAGGCTTACCTCCACAAAGGATGTTAATGAATTATGGCTTCTTAAGAATGCACTACTTAGTGTGGGTGGTGGTATGGGACACTATCTATGCATTGCACAAGTAGGCTTTGAGAGGGGTTATGGTGTGTTCCTTTATAATTCTAAATGAAATGAATGTGCTCTGATGATGATGTTAATTAAAATGTTGGTTTAATTTCTAATGAATGAAGGTGGTGTTAATGTAATGAAGCTAATAAAGAATGTTGACTTATATGCTTAGATGAGATGATGCATTCTATACTTGGATTGTATTATCAGTTACTTCCTTGTTATGACTTATTGAGAATGATTGTGCCTTGTCTATGGAGGCTTCAAAAGAGTACTTAGTGTGAGTAGTAGTATGGGATGGTACTCATACATTGCACAAGGATGACTTACAGTTCCCCTAAGTGATGGTCCTAATGTGTTGATATGATGTATGAAAGGTTTATGTCTCTTATGTATGAGTATTGTCTATTGATGGAAAGGTTGAATGGTAAGTTCACTTTTGGTGACCTTAAGGTGGTACTTTAGTGTGGATGGTGGTATGGGACGCTATCCATATATTGCACAAGGTATAACTTAAGGGTTACTTGAGGTGAAAGCTTAATGTGATGGTAATGGTTTATATGTTGATTATGTTCTAATGTGGTGAAATGACTTGTATGTTGATTATGTATTATATTATGCCTCTCATGCTTATGTTCATGAAGTTTTCTCAAAATGGCATGTATCATGACTTTCAAATAAAATGTCTGTTTTAAGCATGTTTTTGCATGGCTATCATACTTAGTACTTAATTGTGCTAACCCATTCTTCTATGTTTACTACAAGTGTATGTTCCAGCAATTGAGTGATTCTCTCTAGTTGAAGACTGGAATTGAGATTCTCAAGACTAAGTGGTATGTCCTCATAGATCGAGGACAAGTAGTTGATGTTTCCTTTGTTTTCATGTAATAGACATTTGTTAGTCTTTCGATCGTAAAGGGTCGTGATCCTATTTTGCATCAAAATATTGTTTAGATGGCCATGTGAGACAATAGACTTCCGCTTTCTTTTAATGTTTTCAATTGTAGGATTTATAAAAGAAAAGTTTTAATTCCGCACTATTTCTAAGTATCTTATTCAATAAAAATGCTATGAGGCTTGTATGAGACCCTTCGGGGTCAAGTACGCCATGTCGCTTCTAGGGGGTAGCCCCGGGTCGTGACAAACATGGTATTAGAACACAAGTTTTTGGGAATGGTCTTTAGGATTGATGTCTCACAAGCTACGTCTAGTAGAGTCTTGTTCATCAGTGTGATTCACCACACATCTATGAGAGGAAGTCTATAGGACGTTAGGAAGTTACATTTCTTTCATTATTCTTGAAGTAATGCCTTAGAGTTTAGCTTTATAAGTGTCCTTTTACTAATCCTTCTCTTGTGTTTATAGGATATGAATACAAGAAGGACTACCGCAAGGAGAGTGGAAGAGGAGATTGTGAATGAGGGAGTTCCTCCCCAAGTTCCTCAAGCTCCTCAAGGTGATCAAGTTCCTCAAGGCAATCAAGTTCCGGTTGATGCTCCGCCCTTGACTAATGAAGAGATTAGATCGGCTTTTTTAACTTAGCTATGACGGCCTAAGTTAATCGGGATATGGGGCCTATAGTGAATGCTAATGAGAGTATTATGGCTTCTAGGTTGAGAAACTTTGTGAGGATGAATCCTCCGGTGTTTTTAGGTTCCAAGGTGGGAGAGGACCCCCAAGAGTTTTTGGATGAGGTGTATAAGATAGTCAATGCTATGAGGGTGACTTCTAAAGAAAAAGTGGAACTTGCTTCTTATCAATTGAAAGATGTTGCCCTAGTTTGGTTCACTCAATGGAAAAGTAATAGGCCGATAGGAACGGGTCCTATAGAATGGGAGGAGTTTAAGAAACCATTCCTTGGTAAGTACTTTCCCCGTGAGAAAAGGGAGGTTAAGGTGGAGGAGTTTATAAACCTTAGGCAAGGTAGCATGAGTGTGGATGAGTAATCCTTGAAATTTACCCTATTGTCTAAGTATGCTCCATCTTTGGTGTCCAATCCTAGGGATGAGATGAGAAGATTTGTGACCGGTGTTTCCGACCTAGTTAAGGAAGAGTGTCGTACGATGATGCTCCATGATACTATGAACATTTCTAGGCTTGTTGTGTATGCTCAATCTATTAAAGGGTCCAAACTTGAGAGAAAGAATAGGGAGATGAAGATGTCTAGGTCCGATGAACAAAGTCAACCAAGGTCCAGAAAGGGGTTCTATAGCCAAGATTCCCCTATGGTCAACAATGATAAGGTGTCTAACCCTAATTCTCAAGGAGGGAATGAAAGTGGTTCTTCTTTTGAAAGATCTAGGTGTGCCATGTGTGGTAAGCAACATTTGGTAAGTGCATTGACGACACGGATGACTGCTTTGGGTGTGGAAAGAAAGGTCATAAGATGAGAGATTGCCCAACACTCATGTCAAAAGGGAGAGAGACGAAACAAGCTTCTCTTGATGGCCCGGATCCTAATGCTCCAAAGAGAAATCATTTCTATTTGCTTCAAGCTAACAAGGACAAAGGAGCTAATCCGGATGAAGGTACCGGTATGTGATAGTTCCTTATAAATTGTGAATGTTGTATTGAGGTTTTTATGTTGTTTTCATGTTAACCTTAGTTGGGTTTTCCCCTAAGTGGGGGAGAGTGAGTTGAATAGTAAGGTTGTTAAGAGTTCTGATATCCTTATCTCTTTCTTTCTATTCGTATTCAAGCTTAAGACCAAGAGTTCTTTGTACCTTGATTCATGTTTTGGAATCATGTGTGATTATGTGTTTCCATGGTCTTCTTATGTTATGTATGTTCTTGATGAGTTTATATTTAAATGAGAAAATGAGTTTTTATGATTTATGTTCCTTATGTTGAATTGCATTTAGTATGAGTTGCATATATGTTTCATGAGGTGAACTGTTTAACATGCCTAAATGTGCTTTTATGAAGAAATTGCATAATGTGCCTAATGATGTTGTGATGAGAATGATTTGAGTTGGAGAAGGTAATTCTTCCAATGTAATGAGAAATGTTGAAGTTTTCATGCATGGTGAGGTTGTAAAAGTAGTTCCTACTTTCTTGAGTTGCATGGAATTGCTTGAGAAGGAGTTGATGCTTCCTCCTAGTTTTGTGCATTTTTTATGATGTTGAAATCATGATGGGATGCTAGTCTTGAGTGGTTAACCCCTTAATGTGTTTAAAGTGTCATTCAAGGACCAATGTTCCTAAGTGGTGGATAATGTAACGACCCGTAAAACGAATAGGTGAAACTAGAGCCTAACTAGTGTGTCTTTGAGTTGATGTGAGGTTTGGGGTGGTATAATGTTGTCCCAAGCTTAGGTTGAGGGATTTAGGGGTTAAACGTCAAGGTACGACCCCACAAAGACCAACCAAGGGTCCTTGAGGGGGATTAACCCCAAGGCTGCCCCAAAAGAGAAAATTGTCAAAAATGACATGACCTACGGAAGGGGACCTACACCCTGTAGGTCCATCCACTCCTCATGGGTGGACTCCGTAGGTCAAGCCCCCAACATTCAAGTTGCAGAACTAAACCACGAGCAGCCAGTACGGCCCGTGGATCCACCTACGGTCCGTAGGTGGGGGTTCATGGATGGCAACTGTTTGCTGTCCAAAATCGGCCTAGTGTTGGGGTAGGTTAGTAAGTACTCCTATTAGTTAGTTAAGTTGGGGACGGTTTTAATTGGTTATTTAAAGTATTTTAAGGGTTTTTAAGTATTAAAACATATTTTCAATTCATTATTTCAAGAACCCAAATTAGAAACCTCCCCTCCCCTCCAAAAGTTCTCTCTCTAGAAACCTCCATTGGAGGTGAAGGATTCAAGCTTCCAAGGTCAAGACATCAAGTTTTTCAAGGTATTTTCGTGGTATTATTCCATAAAAGGTATGGTAGTCTTCATCCTTGACTTAGTTTCTTTCAAGGAGCCAAACTCAAAGTTTATTTCAAGTCTCCAATGTTTCCCCAAAAACCCTAGTTTTCAATATTTGCATGGGTTCGATTCCAAACGATTTTCAAACGCTTTATTTCAACCAATTATGTCAATTGTGGATTTAAATATGAATTAAGATGATTTCTTCCAAGAACCATGTTTTCCCCCAAATTCTTAAGTTGTGAATTGTGATTGGTAATTGATTGATCACGGTAGTATGTTGAATTGCTTATTTTTATATTGAATTGCATGTTGAATCATGTTAATTACCTTATATACAATAGTATCTTGGATTTATAGATTGATGTTGGTTCATGGCTTTGAAAGGCAAGTTCATGAAGGATCTATTTATGATTATGATGTGAAGTATATGTGTGTGATCTAAGTGAAAGTGTTATGATCATGTTTGGAATGTAATTGTGTGGTGATTGAAAGTATATTCTCAATTAACACTTATGAATGATGATGGTATATGTGAAAGGTTATTCTCACATACTCACACACACTCATGAATGACTAATGGATGGAGTTTTCTATGATACTATTAATGATGAAGTATTGACTGAAAGGTTATTCTCAATTGTACTCTAATGACTGATAATGAAATGTTGTGAAAGGACTTTCTCACAATATGAGGATTCTTAGGTGAAAGGCTATTCTCATCTTTGAATCTATAAGCTATCCAATAAATGAATGAATGTTGGGTTTGGGATGGATACTCATTCATGAGTTGAGGCAGAGTATCTAGTAACAATATATTATCCCATAATGAGAGAATGTAATGAATGTAAAGTATTCCGTGGGGAATAATGATAAGCACCGTGTGGATATGGCTTGAGATGGGTGCTCATCCGTGAGTTGAGGAGGGGGTATCTAGTAGCAATCTCTTGAGTTAGGTATTCAATTGTGAGTTGAGGCGGGGTATCTAGTAGCACTCTCCCTATCCCTTAAACTATGTTCCCACATAGGTCTAACTAGTGGATCCACTTAAGCTAAAAACAATGGTCCTACCTTAGGAAAGTAGGAATACCTTATCCGGTGAGGGTGATATCGGGATTCCATGAATTGGTCACATGGTCTATGTTGGTGAAGGCTTACCCCCACAAAGAATGTTAATGAACTATGGCTTCTTAAGAATTTACTACTTAGTGTGGGTGGTGGTATGGGACGCTATCCATGCATTGCACAAGTAGGCTTTGAGAGGGGTTATGGTGTGTTCCTTTATAATGTTAAATGAAATGAATGTGCTCTTATGATGATGTTAATAAGAATGTTTGTTTAATATCTAATGAATGAAGGTTCTCTTAATGTAATGAAGCTAACGAAGAATGTTGACTTATATGCTTAGATGAGATGATGCATGATATACTTGGATTGTATTATCAGTTACTTCCTTGTTATGACTTATTGAGTATGATTGTGCCTTGTCTATGGTGGCTTTAAAGGAGTACTTAGTGTGAGTAGTAATATGGGATTCTACTCATACATTGCACAAGTTTGACTTAGAGTTTATATGATGTATGAAAGGTTTATGTCTCTTATGTATGAGTATTGTCTAATGATGGGAAGGTTGAATGGTAAGTTCACTTTTGGTGATCTGAAGGTTGTATTTTAGTGTGGATGGTGGTATGGGACGCTATCCATACATTGCACAAGGTATAGCTTGAGGGTTACTTTAGGTAAAGGCTTAATGTGAAGGTAATGGTTTATTTGTTGATTATGTTCTAATGTGGTGAAATGACTTGTATGTTGATTATGTTTTATATTATTCCTCTAATGCTTATGTTCATGAAGTTTTCTCAAAATGACATATATCATGACTTTCAAATAAAATGTTCGTTTTAAGCATGTTTTTGCATGTCTACCATACTTAGTACTTAAGTGTGCTAACCCATTCTTCTATGTTTACTACAAGTGTAGGTTCCGGCAATTGAGTAATTCTCTCTAGTTGATGCTTGGAATTGAGATTCTCCAAGACTAAGTGGTATGTCCTCATAGATCGAGGACAAGTAGTTGATGTTTCCTTTGTTTTCATGTAATAGACATTTGTTAGTCTTTCGATTGTAAAGGACTGTGACCCTATGTTGTTTCAAGATATTGTTTAGATGGCCATGTGATATAATAGACTTCCGCTTGCTTTTAATGTTTTCGATTGTTGGATTTATAAAAGAAAAGTTTTAATTCCGCACTATTTCTAAATATATTATGCAATGAAAATGATATGGGCTTGTATGAGACCCCTTCGGGGTCAAGTACGCCGTGTTGCTTCTAGGGGGTAGCCCCGGGTAGTGACACACAATATCCTTGGTAGTACCAGGGCCAATGTTTTAAGCATCTATATTACTTTAAAAGCATGAACTCCCAACTTGAATGTTAAATTAATATAATATCCCTAACTTAGATTGTGAGCTTTTCAATGAGTTGTGACTTTTCCGATAAGTTGTGCCTTTTTTCAAAGGGTTGTGATTTTTCGATGAGTTGTGACTTTTTCAAAGGGTTGTGATTTTTCGATGGGTTGTGACTTTTCCAAAGATTTGTGACTTTTTCAATAAATTGTGACTTTTCCAAAGATTTGTGACTTTTTCAATAAGTTGTGACTTTTCCAAAGGATTGTGACTTCTCGGAAAAGTTATGACTTTTCAGATAAGACACAAAAAATATTTGGTCATATTACCCTTTGTTGACTATAAATAGAGGGGCATCCTCTCAATTTTCCACCACACTTTTTTTTAATCTTCTATTCTTCGTCTTCTTGCATTTAATATTTTTTTGTGTGATTTATTATCGTTGAGTGAGTTAGAAGTTTAGTGGAATATGAGGTACCGCTATTTTGATGAAGTAAGTCGTTCTGTCATAAGAGGGTATATTCCATAACCTCGAGTACTTGAGGAAAATAATTTTGATGATATAATAATATTTTTCCCTTAATATATACATTAGTATGTAATGTTCCAATATACGAAGTTAGCACGACGTAGTCTAAATTCATTTGTTTTTGTTAACAATTTCTCTTGTGATGTAGATATATGCTTCTGAATATGTTTTTCCAAAATTAGAGAATTGTCACGATTTGTTATTGATGCTCAAGACTAAAGAATGATTTTATTTATCAATGTTACTTACGCAATTTAGACTCTCAGAAAGTTTGTTTCAAAATAGTTATTACTATATAAGAATTGCCCTTTTGTTTTACTTATTTACTATTTCTTAATATTTTAGTATTTTGGACGAATAAAAGTTTATATGACTTGTAATAACGCCAATTGAAGTTTGTATTAGTTTAATATTTATTATTTATTTAATAGCTAATTTTATGACATAAATATTTTCATTAATGCAAATATATATTTATATTTGGGTAGGTATTTTTATTTAAGCTAAAGTATTATATATGTCACAAATGTATTATCAAGTTAACAAGATCTTCTAACTTCAAAATATATTATTTTAAAATATTTAGAGTTTTTTTTTTTTTTAAAATCTCTCAACAAATGTGAAAATATGTGAATACATAAAACGTAGTTCTTTTCACATGCGCATATGACATCTAAACAATTTAACATGGAATACACATGCAAAGCACATTTGGTTAGATGACAAGAAAAATACAAAACAAATAATGTCTATAAGGTAATATTAGTAAGATAAGACTAACTACATGATTGAACCTCATCAAATTGAAATAAATAAATATATTATTACATTTAACTAATAATTTTTTTTATTGACCATCTTCATAGATTTGCGTGAATAAGAGATATATATAATGATCCACGTTGAACATTCACAAAAGAATCTACAATATTATTTTTTTCTAAGCTTATTATTCAAATCTTCGCTTAAATAAGCAAATACTATTTACTATAACATATGTTTTTGAAATTGGTAATAACGTACAATGCACGTGTCAAAAACTAGTACTTCTAAATTAGCCACCCTCAACTTAAGTTTTTAAAGCTTGGTTGAGGTGCACAATATCCACAAGGGACCAGGGCCAAAACAAAGTTTTCACACTTTTCTTCATTGTTCACTCATCAAGCATTTTCACCCTTTTTTTTTTCTTCCACCAATGTTTTCAACTTTTTTTTCTCAACATAGTTCATTAAGGATTTATTTTTAGATCAAATAGAATTATGGTATCAATAAAAAGGGATTCGGCTCGATCATGTGGTTTACAAGAAAATATAGGCTAAAAGGCTCAAAATGGTTAACTAGTGATATAATATCTAAAAAAGCTAAAATTTACCAGAAAAATCAAAGAAAGCCTATTTTCATCTCCTAAACAAGGCAACACTTTTTATTTCTCTTCAATAACATGTAGGGAAAATTCTAGATTAAGATGCAAAACATGGAATAAACAAATTCTCACTACACATGGCACACATATCAATCAAGATGAATCAATTCCACTTCTAAGAGAGACATGATCATAACAAACTACAAATTAAATAAGCTATATACAAAGTCACAACCATGAACCTAGATGTCAAAGAGTTTGCAATTTCACCATCAATCAAGCATTCACAAGAAAGTACTACTCAAAATTTAGGCCTAACTAACAAGTATAACACCACTCAAAAGGACCTTTTCTTTTCTCTAAAAAAAATATCAAAATAAAAATTATTCCTAAAAAATAAATAAAAGACACTCGGTTCAAAGGGACTATCCTCAGGAAAAGCACCGAAAACAAAAGCCAAGGAACCCATCCTAAAAAACAAACACAAAAAAAACAGTAAAAACTAAGAATTCATTCCTCCACCCCACACTTAAAAATATGCTATTTCCCCAAAGTATTAAATAGAATTTAAACAAGGGTAAGGAAAATTCCCTGAGGCCTTTAGGTCTAGCTAGTAGCGTGTTCTCTTTATTTTCATCAAGGGGCGTCACCCCAGAATTAAGCTCAAACATGCTCTTTTGCTTCAATTTTTTTTTGGGTACTCAAACTTCCCCTAATCTGCAAAAAAAAAAAACAAGACCAAAAGAAAAAAAAAGTGACACTAGTAAAATAAAAATAAAATAAAATGAGAAGTTACCCTACTAATTGGGTTGCCTCCCAATAAGTGCTTAAATTAATGTCGCGGCATGAAACAGACACCTTAGTTACTCGGTTCCATCTCCTTGACCCCCTCTAATTGGATTATTGTGTATCCTTAGATTTTCCATTTTTCTCAAAGTCTTTCTTAGTTCAGGATCGTAGGGGGTCAAGTGTTCGCCTCGACTCCGTGTACTTGGCATACACTAGAGTTGAAACCTGTAGAAAACAAAAACAAACAAAAAACATAAAATCGGGAAATAATTGACTAAAGTTCAATAATGTAGTTAGTTTAATCTAAAAGACTTATTGCCCGGCAGCGGCATCAAAATTTGATACGCTCAAATTACACCTCCCTAAAGAAGTATAAGCGATCGTTGTCAAATAAAGAACCCAACTTGTAGGTTGGGGTCGATCCCACGAGGAATATGGTTTAGATTTAAACTCAGCTTACAAATATATTCGTTTAGTCAACTTATTTCCGAGACAAGTAAGTAGGGGGGGGGGGTTGTGTAACAAATAATTGATTGTAGTTTAGAGAACAAGTGAGCAAGATTCGAACTTTGGTTGTTATCAATGAGAGAAAGAAACTAGGGTATATGTGTTCCCCATAAGCTCATAACGCAGTAATCTTAACAATAGTTATCCAGTCCTAGTGTATCACATGCAAAGTGGTAAGTTATGTATCCCTAAATCCTTGGTCCGACAAATAGGGAATTTGACCCCGTACCTTTGTCCGACTACGTGTGTATAATTTACTTACCCTTACCATTACCTCATATTAGACATCACATCAATGTATGACTTATTTTTTACCCTCGCACAAATTGACATTAGACAATTAGATAGTATCACACTAAATCTATGTTGATAATTCTTTTCTTATAAACTACCTCCTTGGTCTGGGAAGTAGCAACAAAGCGAGTTCTAACACGTGCACTTGTTAAAAAGACTTCTAGACGAAAGACTTATCAATGCATACTTCAACACTATTCAAGAATTACTTAGTTGTTATTCATACTTTGTTAATCGCTCATGGTTCCCACAACCCTAGTTGTTGTCACGCCCCGAGCCTACACCCTGGGCGGGACTGGCACTCGAAGACCATTGCTGGCTACAAGCGAACCCTTGGCCTGATTTACTTACTCAGCGAAAGACAATATTCATACTTAATGATCAATAACACTTAACTGAACTAAATCATAAGATAACTGAGAATGTTAAAAGCTAAACATTCAACTTGGCCAAAAGTGGCAACCCAAGTCTTAACAATAAGAAATGATATTGAAAAGACTCAAAGGACTAACATCTGACTGTCTATGAAGCCTCTAATAACAACTGAGATGGATGTTGGGACAGACCCCACAACATCCTAATGAATTAAACTAGAAAGTAATGAAATGGATCCTCCGAAAAGCAAAGAGGCTCACCAATAGACTCTGGACTGCTCACTAGATCAATCATGCGCCGAAATGCCGATCCTAGTTACCTGTGTCTGCATCATAATACAATGCAGGCCAACTGGCATCAGCACATTGAATGTACGAGTATGCGAGTTGGAATGCTAAAATACATAGGCTTGAAAGAATCTGAGAGAAACTGAAGAACTTACCTAGCTCAACTCAACTCAACATGACAGAACTCATTTCAATATAAAGCAGTTTAAAAGCAAGTGCAATATAAAGAAAAGTTGTTTAAAAATATGATATCAACTCTGTGTGTATGCAGGATACAAATAACTCTGAAATGTATTTAGAAATACAATGAACTGATGTATATAAAAATACAATAACTTATGTGGGAGTTTCTCTAACCGACAACCATCACTTAAGAGCTATAGTGATGATAAAGCGATCTTCCTCACGCTGCCAGCGCATCCTATACCTGGCCAAAGGTATAGGACCTGAACTGCCTAATGGATCCACTAGTCTACTTCAAAAAGGGTTCATCTAAAAAGTATGACCCTTTTCTACCCATGATGGCTACACGGTTTAAGGGGGCTGATAGTTGTATTAACTCTTCCCCATTGATGCTCAATACTACTCCCAAAAATATACTAGCTCTTTATGTAAAAAAAAAAAAACATACTTCTTCTGTGATTTGAGATTAGTGCTCAAAAACTTAGCTCAAAGGCTATCTTGGAAATCTCAGTTTCCCTGCTTGCTTCATTTAGAAAGCAATTACTCTTTTCTGAAATCTAGCCCAAAGGTTCTTTGGAAATCTTAGTTTCCGTTCTTATTTAAATGTGAAAACATTTTAAATCTCTTTGGGAATACTTAGTCCCCATATACTTTTGAAGAAATGAACTTCAAACTTTACCTTTTTCTCTTTGCTTAACTTCAAACTTAAGTCTTAAAACAAAGTTAAATAGTTTGTAAAAGACTTATGAAAACTTGAAATGAACTTCTCTTACTTGACTCTTGACTTTGATCTTAACTCTTACTTGAATTGACTCTTAACTGATCCTTAAATTGAATTATAGATTCAAGGATTATGATTTGTGTTTGGAAAGACCTCATGATGTTTAGGAATGATTTCAGATAGTTAAACTTGAGAAAAGTTACGAA
>JAJOOI010017748.1:0-30705 GCA_029582585.1 Solanum bukasovii
CTAATTGAATATAATTGTTGGTTAAAGTAAAGTCTAAACCATTTTCCTCGTGGGATCGACCCCAACCTACAAGTTGGGTTCTTTACTTGATAACGATCGCTTATATTTCTTTAGGGAGGTGTAATTTGAGCGTATCATTGAATCTCTTGGAAAACTGTGCTATGAGCGTTCTTGACATTTGGATCTTTAAATATCGAACTTGATACTCTTTATATATTATTTACTTGATTTATTTTTTATGTTGAATTATGCTGCCCTTTACTTGAGAATGATAACTTGGCGAATTTGAGGTCTCTGAACCTATAGTTTTTACACCACTAAGCTATATGCTTAGCGATAGTTGTTTCTATCGTAGGGATTGTTCGAGAGGATGCTTGAAGTTGGCCATTGAAGATGGAGATTTTGAAAGATTTAAGGAAGATAACATTTGAATATAGGCATATATATTTTGTATAAACCTTGGGACTTGTACATGTTCTATGTTTTGTATATTTACATGAGAATTTGAGGACTGATTAGGTCATGTCACCATGGGTTGTAATATAAGTATCGCTATACGTTTTTATCTTTTTGGGGAGTGTAAACCCAAGTCTTGTAATATACTAAATTTACTATTTGTTTCGAATGTTTGTGTGAAGCATGAGCAGGCTCATTTCGGTACTCGAAATCTTGTAATATTCTTGTTACTTCATCCTTGAGTGTGAGGATAATATATATACATGAAAAGCTCGTCAGTTATTTGCTTAAATTACTTTCCGGAGGTTATTATGAATATAATCCCTCTACTAGATTATAATCAGTATGCCCTCGTTAATCGTTTTTGAATGTCGCAAGTATAAGTTAGGTCCCTTTAAAAAGGGTCGCTACAATATCAAGCTCTAAAAAGTCAACAAGAGTAACTTTATGGGATAAGGAGACGGGACATCTTCTTTATACCCTCTTAGCCACAACAGAATCACCAACAAGAGTAAAGACAGAAAGAGGATCTAGCAACACTTCAGGAGGAACATCAAATCTCATAGCCACATATGGCGTCACAAAAGACAAAGTAGCATCGGGATCAAGTAAAGCATAAACATCTAATTTGAAGACTTTCAACACACCGGTAACCACATCGGGAGAACCCTCTTGTTCACCTCAGGTCTGAAGAGCATAGGACCTGTTTTGCTTGGGAGCACTAGTACCCGAACCACTTGGACCAAATGAAGGATAGGGTTAAGCCCTATGACGACTATCTCCCTCATTCTTAGAAACTGAAGGATAATGCCTTATCTTGTGATTTGTCTTAACACAACCAAAGCAAGCATTGGAACCCACTAGATATTCTCCTGCATGCTTTCTTCCATACGTACAACAATCTGGCAAAAATGACCTATTACCACCTCCTTGAGGTTTAGGGTTAGACACCCTTTCCTTGTTAGACCTTGGAGGAACATTAGAAGAACCTTGCCTAGAAAACCTTTGTCGAAACCTTGAATGACCACGTCTACCAGACCTAGAGTATGAAAAGTTGCCATCATCCGTTCTTTCCCTTTTTTCTTCCCTAGACCTCTCCTTGAGCGTTTTCTCTTCAATTTGTTGGGCATGAGTCATAAGATGAGCAATATCTATGTCATGGACTAGAATAGCCATATGGCACTCTTTCACTACCAAATCAGACACACCCGATATGAACTTGCTCATCCTTGCTCTAGAGTCAGCAACTATAGAAGGAGCATACTTAGACAATTGAGTGAATCCCAAGACATATTCCTTCACACTCATATTTCCTTGCCGAAGATTAATGAACTCAAGCACTTTGGCCTCTCTCATCTCAAGAGGGAAGAATCTATCAAGAAAAGCAGATTTGAACCTTTCCCACTCTATGGGACCTTCTTCTACCGGCCTAGCTTCTTTCCATTGGTTGAACCACATCTGAGCAACCCCTTTAAGTTGATAAGCGGCCGATACCGCCTTTTGTACCGTAGTCACTCCAATGATAGGAAGTACCTTATAGACCTCATCAATAAAATCTTGGGGGTCTTCCTCTACCTTGGAGCCATTAAATTCCGAATGGTTCATCCTAGTAAAGTCTGTCACTCTTAATGCCGCCGTACCCACATTTGGGTTCACGGGGTTCACAACTTCCCTGTTGTCTTGGCTCGTCATGGCTTGAACCAATACTTGAAAAGTAGTCATAAACTCCGCATTAGTCACTTGGTCGGACAAAAGGTCAACCAGATCTTGAGGAAGAGCTCCTTGATCAATATTTTCTCCTTCGATCCTTCTAGAAAAAGACCTTATAGTAGTCATATCATGTAGACCACCGGATAAGGATTAGAAGAAAGACCTTATAGAGTTAAACTCTATCGCACGACTTAGAAAAATAAAGAAGTGAAATTTCCTAAGCATCTTGTAGCCTTTCATTCATAATTGTGGCACGCTTCACACTTATAGACAAGACTCTACTAGACGTGATTTTAAGACAGCCTAGTTTTTCTCTGATACCAAGTTTGTCGCGACCCAGTGGTATCCCCTAGATGTAACATGGTGTACAAGACCCCGAGAGGCCTCATACAAGCCACTTAGCTTTCATAACATAAGATATTATAAATATTCGAGATTTTTAAAACATTTCAACACAATCAAAGTCTTTACAAAAATGTAGCGGAAGTCTAATACACTTTGTCTCAAACCATCTAAAACAATAGAATCCTTGGGACACAGCCCATACAATAATGTTCAAAACATAAAGGGAAAGAACATAAGAGAAATGGTGGTCAAATCCTCGAATGCTATGAGGACTCACCAATCTTCAAGCATGCCTTTTACAAAGATCCTAAATACGGGGACAAGAGTCGGGAACGTCAGACCCTACATTTGGATAATAAATGTAAGCAAGAGAATGTGTTAGTACAAACATGTACTAAATATGATAGCTTACATAAACATAGGCTTAAGTCAACATAAGACATAAAGCATAATCAATTCATTAAGTAGATCATCATAACATAAAAGTAATACTTCATAAACTAACCTCAAAACATACTTAGCCAAGACATGGGTAATCTTCTACAAGTCTTACTCATCATAGTAGGCAACCTTAGCAATTATCCAAGCTCATCACCTATCAGTCTCATCTTTAGCTTATCTTTTATAGACATGGGTAGTCGCCTCATTGCCTTTCTATAAAAGCTAATGGGTAGTCACCTCTTGCCTTACATATATAATCATAGGTACTCTCATCCATGTCCATCTCATGGGATCATAGGTATTCACCTCCATGCCCAACATCACGTGACACGGGTATTCGCCTCTACGTCATTTTACATAAGATACGGGTATTCTCCTCCATATCTTTCATCATAGGGATCATGGGTATTTGCATCCATCTCCGACATTAAGTAGTAAGGGTAGTCACATCTTACTCTCCTCTAAAGAATATGGGGAATCACCACATATCCTTCTCATCTAGAGGTCATGGGTGATTACCTCTTGCCTCATTACTTTTCGTCTTTAGTCTAGATTCATTTTAGGTGAGAAATTCTTTCAACATAAAGTCATTCAATGTGAGAAATCCTTTCACATTCATAACATAGACAATTCATGTGGGAACTATCTCTTCCACAACAATTACATCAATGATCAATATTTCATAACATAAACTCTCAAAGCACTACATCTCATAAACATCATACATGCTTTACTCTCAAAGCAATTAACATCATAATAATCATATATGCTTCAATCTCAAGAAATTCTAATCATAACTCATCAATCCTACAAGGATACATTTAAACCCAAATTCTCATTTCATAGCTTCAAACCCAAATATATCAATTTCAATCTAGAAACATGGGTTAAGAATAGGTACATGTAGATTCATCCTAAAAACATGTAATTCTAACAATTCAACCACAAACAATCATAACCCAATCATTTGGATCAACATTCATCAATACCCACAACATTAGAAGAAAACCCTAACTCCATTTGGGAAATTCATCTTTTCAATTGGGGAATCTTAAGGGGCTCCATGGATTAAAGGATTCCATGGATGAAAATCCATCATACCTTAATCAAAAATCCCACAAATTCTTAAATATTGGAGACTTGACCTTGATCCTAGCTCCAACTCTTTCTTCTTCTTCAAGTTTTAGTGAGAGAAATATTTTGAGATAACTTTGGATTTCTTTTGGTGAGTTTGAGAGAATGACTTGAATAAGTAAATTTAGGGGTTAAAAATACTTATATAGGTTTCCTAGGCTTGGGTAAAATGACGCCACTTTGATTTAATTAAAACCAGAAAAGACCCATGTGCCCCTAAAATAACTGCTAGCTCACAATCCACGGACCCCTGATCGATGGACCGTGGTCTGACCTATGGTCCGTCCTGGTGGTCCGTCAGTAATGTCAGAGAATTTTTTGAGATTTTGGGTCTCGACCATGGACCCCTAACCACGGACCATAGTCTGACCAACGGTCCATAGGTCTGGTCGCGGTTCCAGCCCATTCTCACTGTTTGGGTGGCCAATCCATAGAACCTACCTACAGTTTGTGGTCCAGCTCACGGCCCATGGTTGGCCACCGTGGTTGGCACCTGCAACTTTTGAAAAATGGATACTTAGCCCTAGCTCGAATCCGGGGTGTTACAACTTATGTTTTCTAACTCACAAGATTTATGTTTTAGCTTGATCATTGCATGCTCATGAAAATGTTCCTTTTAAAGAATGATTTAAGTGTTTTATGCATGGCTGTCTTACTTGGTACATATTTTTTACTAACGCATACTCTCGCCTACATTTCCCCAAATGTAGGGTTCGACAGTCAGGTTCCCAGTTTCGTGGCTAGAGGTTGATTTGAGAGATTTTGAGCTTTGGTGAGTCCTCATGGTTTGAGGACCGGATTTTCATTGTTTTTAGTTCTTCCTTATTTTCAGTTTTGGACATGATGTATGGGCTAGGCCCAAATTCATTCTTATGTACTCTATGGCCGTTGAGAGGATGTTCGATTTTCTGCTTTGTTTATAAGACTTTGAATCATTGAAACTGTCTTTTAAATCTCTTTGTCTATTTCTTATGTTATGAATGCTAAGTGGCTTGTATGGGGACTCTCGGGGTCCTATACGCCATGTTACACCTAGGGGCTACCTTGGGTCATGAAATGAAGCATAACATGCATAAAGCCAATTCATCCCAAGAATAACATCAAAATCTAACATATCAAGCTCTACAATATCAACATGAGTGACTCTATGAGAAACGTAAATAAGACAATTTCTATGAACTCTCTTAGCCATAATAGAATCACCAACGGGAGTAGAGACATGAAATGAATTAGAAAGAATTATGAGACCAACATCAAACCTCATGGCCACATAATGAGTAACAAATGACAACGTAGCACTCAGGTCAAGCAAATCATAAACATTAAGGCGAAAGAATTTCAATATGCCGGTCACAACATCCAGAGAATCCTCATGATCCTATCGAATCTGTTGAGCATAGAATCAATTTTTCTTCATAGCACCTAAACCGAAATCACTAGACTGAGCTTACCTACCATCCCTTCCCTTAGTAGCAAGTAATGAGCAATTTCTTATCTTATGACCATTCTTTCCATAATTAAAGCAACCATCCTTACCGGCCAGACATTTGTTATCAAATAGAAGATCCATTACAACCACCTCATTGAGGTTAGAAACCCTATCCTTGTTGAACTTTGAGGTTGGATCATTAGAAGAAGCTTGACCGAAAAACCTTTGCTGGAATTGAGGACGCCCATGTCCATTAACCTAGAATAAGAAAAGTCATCATCACCGATCCTTGTCCTTTTGGATTCTCTTTTCCTTTTCTTGAGCTTTTTCTCTTAAATTTGTTTGATATGTATTATCAAACGAGAGATATCCATCTCTTTAATCAACATGTTGGTACAACACTCTTTGACAACTGATTAACATTTCTAGGACACTTCTTCTAATTCTAAGCGTCAATGATCGTTAGTCAGTATAATAACCCAACTTAATGTGTTGGGGTCGAATCCCACAGGGATTGGTACGTGTTTAAGATTCAAGAGTAAAGTGTGAACATGCTCAAGTCAATCATAGGAATAGATATTTACGCATAAAAACATAATGTAAAACAAGGGATGACACGAATGTCAAATAAGGGGGTTTTGGTTTTAACTATCAGCTACAACAACAGCAAATAATACGAAGATGATAATAATGAGACGGGTTCTTGGGATGTGATTTGATTATAGGCTAAGGTAGACAAATAGGTAATTGCAATTGTTAGAAAATAGTTGTAAATCAGTGAATAAGCTAGACTATAGAGGGGGTAAACTTTCTCTTGAACAATTTACCCCGAATCAGGTCGATTTCTCTCGAGGGGGTAAACTTTCTCTTGAAGAATAGCCTGCGCTTTAGTCCATTCACTCTCTCAGACGGAATGTGTGGAAAAGGGTTTACGATTCACTCTCTCGAGATGAACCCATGACAATCCAATACCCACAAACCATCAATTCAGTGATCTTGGTTTTAAAACTTCTCTCTCGAGCAAGCCAAAAACACAAAGGTAGAAATGTATTCGCAACTACAATTCTTTAAATTGAACCACAATTACTGATTGAAATCACTTCTAAACAGCATTTAAACTAACAATTAGCAATACCCACAAGCTAAATCAGCCCATAATCGCATAATCACATCCCAAGAATTGGGGTTTTAGCTAGACATCATAAAAAGATAGAAATCGTTACCAAATTGTGTTTCCATCAACTGGGTACGATTAATTTCATCTTTACAAAGGTCCAAATTCGAAAAATCTCAAAGACCCACTTCCAATTTCTCAAAAGTGAAAAGATTCAATTCTTCAAAGCTAAGAAAAACTTGTCTCAAAACTTAGAGTTCAAACTATTCAAAAGATGATACTAAAAATGATAAAAAGATTTTTCCTCAAAGATAGATATTAAACATAATATTTCAAAATGTATGTATAGTCGCCAAAAATATGTTGTGAAGGACCATTCGGCGCAGTAAGTCGGGCTCGCCAATCAACTCGGTGATCCACCCTTTGGCCCATTTCATCGTCTTCCTACCTTGGCCTTCAACATCCTCCAGGTCTGTGACTTTAGGCGATCTAACACTACATCGCGGAACTACTCGACGATCCATCGACTGCTCCTTTCTCTCGCCAACTTGATTTTCTCATTCAGGGCTTGGAACAGTGGAACTTTAGGCGAGGTAACTGGCCACTCGGCGACTAGCCAAATGGACTTGGTGATCACCAGGCTCTCTTTTCTTCCTTCTTTCAGCTCGCTTCGTTCCTTTTTGCAAGTTTGTGTCCTTATTTTGTTCCTCAATCCAAATACCTGGAAATCAAGGATTTTACATCAGTTATTGGCACAAAATAAGCATTTGAGGACACTAAATCTATCCAAATAAAGCCGTAAATGAGTCCAAATCTCGGACTCATCAACACCCCCAACTTAAACTTTTGCTTGTCCTCAAGTAAAACTCAAGTTCAGTAGATCAAAAAGGATGCCTCAAACAGTGCTACACAAAACTCAATCATGAATGCACACAATACGACTCAATTTACTTATGCAAGGATCAATTGTGCACTCAAAGATTCAAGTTGTGACTCAGTATTATCAAAGACTCTCAAGTTCACAATGCTTCAAATGCAAGTTCAAGCTCAACAAAGGTACTTAAATGCCCTCACACAAAGATGATTCCATATTCACACACAATGGTTCAACAATTTATAGCTCTGAAATCACAACAACTCACACACTCACAAATATGAACACATGCATGACTTCACCCATAGGCTTGCCCTTATTTTCCAATCAACCTTCGTTTCAGCTCACTCAAGATCAAAAAAGGTTTTTTCAAGGCTTGTAACGGGGCTGGGTGTAAAGTTATGGTCATTAGGCTCAGTGGCTGGTATCCTCATGAAATGTGGTATGAACAACACTTTCTTCCCTTTTCTTTAAACCCCATTACTCACTTTCCATGGAACTTTGGACATCCCATTTCTTTTTGCAACTTTATTTCAAAACTTTCTCATTCTTTTTCTTTTTCCTTCTTCTTTTATTTTCTCCTTCTTCTCTCTTTTTTGTATGGAGGGGTTCCATCTCTTTCAAAACCATGGGTAGAGGGGAATTTCTTCACATTTCTTGATTTACCTTCTGTTTTCACCACACCCCCAACTTAGGCTTTTGGCCTAATTTGGTTATTCAAACAAACCACATCTCATGAGGATTAAGGGTGAAGGGATAAAGAAAGGTCACAATTTCATCAAGTTTCTTCCAAGAAAAAGGTAAGGCTCAAAGGGTGTTCAAGCAAATATCACAAACTCACAAGGTAGGCCACAAAGAGGTATAATGTCAAGTTGTTTCACTCTTTAAAATTGTTGCCAAAGATCATTTCAAGAGCTCACATCACGTGGTCAACCGAACCAACGGGGCAAATTCTACGTGTCATCACACATGGTTCACGGTAAGCTCATCACACAAGGCATTGACACCAATGTCAAACAAGACTCCACACTTTCGCTAGTGTGCAATGTTCATCACAAGAGACTCAATTTGATAATCGGCTAGTCACAACAAGATGCAAATAGTTCACAAATTGCCTATGCAACTTCATTTGGCCTCATCATAGCCGCACATTCATGTTTGTTCGATTGAGAGCACTATTCATATCATCGGTATTGATCGGAACCGACACTTAAATTTGCACAAGAACAGCCACAATTAAATTAACAAGAGGTGGCAAAAATTTTTGAAAGGATCCAAAAATCATTTACATTCAAAATAAGGAGCCACAAGCTCAAGCATCCACAAAAATAGTGTCAAAACACAATATATAGCATAAAATCCAATATATACAGAAAATGTCATCAACACAAGAGGTAGGTATGGAAAACCTCACCCCACCACAAACAAAAAGCAATTTTTCCTCAAATGCAATAAAAACAAAATATCTTAAAAGTAAATAAAGATGATAGAGAGAGAGGTAAAGAGAAGTCATGTCTAGCAGTCGCTCCATCTGTCGAGGCATCAATGCCCGGTGTAGTAGTAGCAGCACTCAATCCACTAGAGTCTGCCATGGACGTCTTTGTCAGCGATGTCTGAATCACCGAATGTACAATCTTCTACTCCAGATCTGGCAGGTCTCCATATATGCTCTCCTCCCTCACATCAATCTGCACCTCGTCGGTCTCTGCCTCCGACTCATCAGCTACTATGTCATCCATCTGTACATCTCTGGTGGTAGTCGGAGGAATCTCAGATGTAGCAGGAGCATTCTCTGTCTCAACTGCCTCAAATAAGGTGGTGAAGTCTGCAGACTTGAGATAGTCCACATCCTTCCTCAGATCTGCCACCTCGGTTCTCAAAGTTGTCTACTCTCACAGTGAGAGTGCCAATCGATTCTCGTAAGGGTGTCAGTGCAGCTAGGATGGAGGCCTCTATCATCCATGGTATAACAACCTTCAATCTAGTAGCCCTCACATCAGCAGAATGTGCTAAATGTCCCATCTTCAGGAGCATGACCTGAGTGATCTTGGTGGGCTGGGGTGTAGTAGAAGTACCAGAAGACTAGGAGGTAGTGGAAGTACCAAAAGATCCGGAGTCTGGAGTAGGTAAAGATGCCTCTGCAAGTATAGTTTCAACGGATGTATCCACCGGAGCTGCTCTCCTCCTATCCGCCTCCTCCAGTGTGTACTCGGCCTCTATATGCCGAATATCAGTAGAAGAGGTAGGAGTGACCTAAAAATCTCTCATCTCATCACAAGGGACTCCCGCACGCCGGCATAGCTTCATAATTAAAATTGGGAAAGGAGGGGATGTCTGACGTTGCTTGGCCCTCATGGCTATCTCCTGACTGATGATAAGTCTCATGTCAATGCTCTTCTTAGACATAATCGACCCGAGGAAGGACGCCTTAGGATGGCGGAGAATGGACTCATTCTGGGATAGCATAATGGAGTTGTTGATGATTCCAAACCAATATCGCGTAACTACACTGAAGTCCTTCTTCTCGATCGGGACTCCTGCCTCAATCCACCTCGGAGTGGTGCCAGAAATGAGGGGACCTAGCCAGCGCTTGAGCTCATCCAATGATGTTATAGTGGTAGCCAGATCGGGGTAGTCAAAGTCTGACCCTCTTTCAAATACCGCGTTGATGTGATCACGGCTACAGTGCACTACTGTCCCCCCGTACCATGATCGACCCCACTGGTCTAAAGGTACTGGCCTTCTTCTTACCCTTAGGAACCAGGTCACCATATACTGAGTAAAACTCCCAGACCCATGTAGGAATATAAGGGCCACGGGGTTTGGTAAAATTCTCAAAGCGATGATACTAGAGTGTCTCCCTCACCCTGGAGTATTTTCCATCTAGGCCCTCCGTAAAAACTAGCTTCTCCTCCAGAATAGTCCGCAACCCATTAGCTTTTAATTTGTTAAGTCGCTTGGGAGGAGAGACATGTACTGGTGACACTAGGGAACAGGTGGTGCCGGAGCTGGCACTGTGTCTGCTGGATAGCGTGCTGCTGGTGCTCTCTATTAGTCATGATGACACGTGGTACGAAGCTCTGCTCGCCTGGAATGTAAAGGCTAGTCATCATTCGGCTCAGATAGTGTAGCCTGGGAGTCAATGGACTCTCTCTCCCTGCCGGAGTTCTGCTCCGGAACCTTAGATGTTGGCCTCTTGCCTTTGCCCTTGCCTCCCTTTGGAGGGTCTGTTCTTTCCTTTTTTGGAGGACTGGCTCCTCCTTCATTTATAACTATGCCATGTGCTCGTTTACGGGGTGGCATGTCAGGGTTTGTTCTAGCCAAATCTACAAAAAAAACATCAAAAAGAGTTAGGAACGGTTCAAGAAAGTTTGCAGAAAAACTATTGCAGAGAGACTCGCCGAACCGATCGGCGAGTCGCCGAATCACTTTGGTGAGCTAGATCGGGCTCACGGAAAGTATTAGAACAAAATTTCCAGAAAAATTTGAATGTCGGCGATGGGAAGGCCCTTTTGGTGAATCGTCGACAGCATTCGGTGAGCAAGGACTAGCCCGCTGAAAGTTACAGTGTATTTTAATGGTTAGGGGAGCAGAAAGGGCGATCAAGAAGGATTTTCGGTGAGTCGCCGAGTAAATTTGACAAACTCAGGCTTCTCGCCGAAAGTTACAGTACCCAAACTTAATTTTAGCATGAAATTAAAGGCGATATAGGGGGATTCGGCGAACCGCCGAGTGATTCGGCGAGCTCGACCCAGCTCGCCAAACTGCCCAATGCCTACTTTCAACCCCATCTTCCAAATTCAACCCCGCATCCCCCTAAAACAAAATCAAAGCATGCACACCTTCAACTAAACTAAAACCCATTACACCCATGCCTCCGGGATACTCAGACTTCTCCCGGTTCGGCCAAATTTGGCCATTTGACGACTTTTGCCCTGAAGAATGATGCCAAACGCTCCATCATTGGGCAAAATATGTCATTTAGCACAAATCCAGTTACTTAGACTTCACCCGACTAGACCCAACAACAAATTAGCACAACCCAACAATTTTGATCAATTTTAAGCACTAAAAATTTGGGAAATCAACGATTAGGAAATAGGCAAGACTACTAATCAACACAGGCAAATAAACACACATTTACAGATCAGAGAGGCCTAACACACATCACTAAGGTAAGAACAATTGCAAATGAGCCAAAATTTCTAAATATGAGTTCGGGGTTCGTAAAACCAACCTTTAATATCGAATATATAAGTTGTAAAGCTAGGTTGCAACAATATCCAACTCCGAACAAGCAATCGACGATAAGAAAGCAGAAATAATGCAAAATATAGGAAAATATAGTGCGGGTGTGAGTTTGGAAAGTTGAAAAGTGAGGGGATGTGAAAGATTTTGAACTTTTGGCCTTTAAAGCCGTCCAGTTCTCACACATTCGGCGGCATTAGTCTTGCTCGCCGACCCACTCGGCGATACGCCGAGTGGGTACTTACCTCGCCGAGTTTTACAGGACCTCCAGTTAATGTGGGGGTCCAAACGCTGGACAAAGTTGAGATCACTAACCTGTTCGGCGACACGCCAATTTGCTCCTGGGCTCGCTGAGTTTTCCAGACTCAACTCTTAGAATTTCTTGAGTCCAACGGCGGTCCAAGTCGGGCTCGCCTACCTCTTCGACAAGTCGCCAACTGGACATTTAGCTCGCCAACCTGCACTTTTCGAACACATTCTACACTTCAACCTGCAAAATCAACACACAATTATTTCTAAAACAAAACGAAAGCAGTAAAACTTGGGTTGCCTCCCAAGAAGCGCCTTAGTTAACGTCATGGCACGACGCAATTCCCCACTCAATCTTGATTTGAGGGGTAAAGACGAGACAAAGCATGACCCATTTAGGCCACTAGCAGTTGAATAGACATGGAATGGGAAGCAGCCATCTTATTCAGCGGTGAGAGATTTTCTTTTATCTCATTCAACACTTTGTCGTGATCTTCGACTTTGTGGAGAATGAGTGAGAGAATCTCTTCCACTTGTCCACCCTCGTTCTCCTTGGATTTTATACGCTCGTGAGGGGAAATGTACCGATCTTTATTTTTGTACGGTACTTCTAATTCCATAATCTGTTTGGCCACAAGATCCAGTTGAGTCAACAATGTGGCCAAAAACTGGTCCCTCTCAGTCTCTTTGGTGGTCTTGGCCATGTGATCAAGGAGTTGGGCTGCTATTGCATAGGGTAATAGTGTGAGTCCACCTAGTGAAAATTGGTCAGCCACTCCTCTATTTTCCGGACCGAGACCTCTATAGAAGCAGTCCAGTAGCATGCTATCTGAGATTCCATGAGTTGGGCTATGCAACAATAATGACTTAAATCTCAGCCACACCCCATGGATTGACTCACCCTCCATTTGCCTGAAACTTAGGATGTTATCCCTAAGAATCATCATCCTCAAAGGAGAGTGGTCCATTTGGTCACCGTTGCTACAAGACATGCTCCTTTATTCTGTTCTAAACAATCATCAAACAAACCAAAACTAAAAGTAAGTAGATTCAACTATGACTAAAAATAACAAAATTCTACTTAACCTAAGAATCTTAACCAACACCAATCCCCGGCAGCGGTGCCATTTTGATTAAGGTTTCAAGGACACTTCTTCCAATTCTAAGCGTCAACGATCGTTAGTCAGTATAATAACCCAACTTAATGAGTTGGGGTCGAATCCCACAGGAAGTGGTACGTGTTTAAGACTCAAGAGTAAAGTGCGAACATGCTCAAGTCAATCATAGGAATAGACATTTACACATAAAAACATAATGTAAAATAGGGTATGACACGAATGTCAAATAAGGGGGTTTTGGTTTTAACTATCAGCTACAACAACAACAAATAATACGAAGATGACAATAATGAGACGGGTTCTTGGGATGTGATTCGATTATAGGCTAAGGTAAACAAATGGGTAATTGCAATTGTTAGAAAATAGTTGTAAATCAGTGAATAACCTAGACTATATAGGGGTAAACTTTCTCCCGAATAATTTACCCTGAATCAGGTTGATTTCTCTCGAACATCGACATGCATGCAAATAAGAACAACCAACACTTTAGTCCATTTACTCTCTCAACCTGAATGTGTGGAAAAGGGTTTAGGATTAACCCTCTCGAGCTGAACCCATGACAACCCAATACCCACAGACCATCAATTCAGTAATCTTGGTTTTAAAACTTCTCTCTCGAGCAAACCAAAAACACGAAGGTAGAAATGCATTTGCAACTATAATTCTTTAAATTGAACCATAATTACTGATTGAAATTACTTTTAAATAGCATTTAAACTAACAATTAGCAATACCCACAAGTTAAATCAGTCCATAATCACATAATGACACCCCAAGAATTGGCGTTTTTGCTAGACATCATAAAAAGATAGAAATCGTTACCAAATTGTGTTTCCATCAACTAGGTACGATTAATTTTGTCTTTACAAAGGTCCAAATTGAAGAATCTCAAAGACCCACTTCCAATTTCTCAAAAGTGAAAAGATTCAATTCCTCAAAGATAAGAAAAACTTGTCTCAAAACTTAGAGTTCAAACTATTCAAAAGATGATACTAAACATGATAAAAATATTTTCCAGATATTAAACTTAATGTTTAAAAATGTATTTATAGTCGCCAAAAATATGCTGCGAAGGACCATTCGGCGCAGTAAGTTGGGCTCGCCAATCAACTCGGTGATCCGCCCTTTGGCCCATTTCATTGCCTTCCTGCCTTGGCCTTCAGCATTCTCAAGGTCTGTAACTTTAGGCGATCTAACACTGTATCGCGAAACCACTCGACGATCCGCCGACTACTCCTTTCTCTTGCCAACTTGATTTTCTCCTTCAGGGCTTAGCACACTGGAACTTTGGCTGAGGTAACTGGCCACTCAGCGACTCGCCAAATGGACTTGGCGATCACCAGGCTCTTTTTTCTTCCTTCTTTTGGCTCGCTTCGTTCCTTTTTTCAAGTTTGTGTCCTTATTTTGTTCCTCAATCCAAATACCTGGAAATCAAGGATTTTACATTAGTTATTGGCACAAAATAAGTACTTGAGGATACTAAATCTATCCAAATAAAGCCGTAAATGAGTCCAAATCTCGGACTCATCAACAACCAAGTTGGAAACATCATACACAAACTTACTCATTTTTTCCTTAGAATTAGAAACCATAGTTGGAGCATACTTAGCCAATTAAGTAAACTTCAAGGCATACTCCTTCACACTCATATTCCCTTTTTGAAGGTGAATGAAATCAACCACCTTTGCTTCTCTCATCTCAAGGGGAAATAAACAATCAAGAAATGTTTTTTTGTATTTCTCGCAATCAAGAGGACCCACATCAACCGCCCTCTTTACCTTCCATTGGTTGAACCAAACTTGAGCAACACCATTAAGTTGGTAAGAGGTCAATTCTGACTTACTGTAGACAGTCCCATAATTCCCACTATCTTATATACCTCATCAATGAACTCTTGAGGATACTCATCCACCTTGGAACCATGGAACTCTGGAAGGTTTATCCAAGTGAATTCTCTTATTCTTGTCATCGACGTACCCATATTTGGGTTCATGAGAGAAATGGCCTATCTATTATCTAGGGTCGTCATAGCTTGAGCCAACACTTGAAAAGTGACTCAAAACTTGACATGAGTCACTTTCTTGGCCAAAGGATCATTCGAAACTTGAGGAACCTCGGGCTCCATATTCTCACCTGCATTCCTTCTCATGTAAGCTCTTTGAGGGGCCATAGGCTGAAAGCATCGTAAGAGATTTAGGAGAAGGATCTTTATAGAGATAGACTCTATGGCACAACTTTAGAGTAATGAAAGAAGTGAAGTTTCCAAAACACTTTTTAGACTACTATTCATAAATGTGGCACGCTTCACACTCATACCAAGACTCTACTCAACGGAGCTTGAAAACATCCTAGGACCTTTTCTATAACCTTGTGCTCTAAATACCGAGTTGGTGACAACCCAAAGTATATACTAGATGTTACATTACGTATAAGACCCCGAGAGTCCCTACAAAATCCACTTGACATGCATACACACAACATAATAGACATAAATAGGAAAATCTCATATCAATAGAAGAGTTGACATATAAGCGGAACTCTAATGGCCATAGTTTTGACAAGCCATTATGTTACATCAAATTAGTGGTTTGGACGTAACCTATACACCATGTACAATTTCTAAAAGCTTAAAGCATAAGAGAAAAAATAAATGTGACATGTTCCTCGGAACATGAGGACTCACCAATACTTTGAACATCAAGTGATCAAGAACAAGCCACGAGCGGGAGGAGGAAGATCATTGGACCCTACATTAGTGAAACAATGTAGGCACAAGTATGTATTAGTACATAGAATGTACTAAGTATTAGGGATATGAATAAAATTTAAAACAAGATCATCAAAGGACAATAATGAAACAAGATATGAGAGACCAAGCTAAAACATAATAAAAACCTTTAAAGAAAACTCACAAATCATGAAACATGGTCAATGCATCATAAAATCATCATGACAGTTTCATAAAAATCATTAGAGAAAAGATAGATCATTTTGTGAGATATTTACCGTTACCCAACATAGACCATGTAAGCTATAACATGGAATCCGGTGTCTTGCTCCCACACCGAAAAGAGATGTCCTACTTGCCAAAGTAAGGACCATGAACTTCTAGCTTAGGTGGATCCACTAGCTATGTATTTCTAAGAAAAAACCTAACGGACACGTAGTTAGGGAGAAGGAGATTTCTACTAGAGACCCAGCCTCTACTAACTGGAGAGCCTCAATCTCAATATCCTCTCGGTGCTAGGTACTCCTGACGGAATAGTCATAAACATATGCATATCATCATACATGGAAAAGCATATTTAAGTTACTAATCAAAATTTAAAGCATCATAGAGTAGATTTTTAAAATCATGTGTGAAAAAACCTTTCACCAATCATGATTTCTTAATGTGAGAAAACCTTTCACAATTTCATTTATGATTATCTTAAAGAAACCTAGATCATAAGACATTCCTTTTCATAAATCATGCATATCTCTTATGAAAAGATCATTCAAGATTCATAGCTTCCTCATAAATCCATGCCTTTAAGAGTTAATAGTCAAAATCCGGAGTAATGCATGGGTTCATGTGAAATCAATTGAAAAGCTCTTAATTGAGTCAAAATAAGATCAAATTAAAACAATTGAATCAATACAATTAGAACTTGTGAAGAATTGAATGCAAACCTAATCAATTTGGTGAAATTGAACTTCGAGAATTGAGAAATATTTGGGGTAATGGAACCCATTGATGAAACCCTACATACCTTGAGGATAAAAGGCCCAAAGCAATGGAGGAACAGGATACTTAAAGCTTGGAACTATAACTCTCTTTCTAGAGCTTGAGAGAGAATTGGAGGAGATGAATGTAGATGGGATTCGGAGATTTAGGTGAATGAGAGGGTTAAGGTAGATTTACCAGTTGAATGGTAGTTATAGGACTTAGAAATAGGGTTAATATGACATAGTATAGGTATTGAATTTATAGGAAAAGACTCATAAATTTCACATAGCTTCTACGATCCGTACTGGTCAACCGTAGAACCAACATCAGAAACCCAAAATTCACCTTACTTTCCACGAGATCTTCATAAGGTCTGTCTGAATTCATACGGTCCATAGACCCCATCCCTAGAACCTAAATTCAAGTCTAAAATTTTACTAAGTCTGGAACACCTCTACGGAACCCATCTACAACTCGTCAACTTTCCTACAGCTCGTCCTGTTTATTCGTAGGTCAAACTTCAGAAACTTGAATTTCCCAAATCTCAATCTCATTCCTATGAGTTCCACCTACGACCCGTAGAAATTCCAATGTACCATAGACTGGTCTCGTAGGACACAACCAGTAGCCACAATGAGACAATTTCTTTCCTACTTTGGCTTTCCAAATTCTGAGGTGTTACATAATTGATTCCTTTAAAGAACCTTCATGAAATTAACTTCCTTTTTTATTAACTTTCGAACTTGATGATCCAAAATTTTAATTGCCTTCATTTGAAAGACTTTCCTTAACTCCCAAACATTCCAATGGCACTACAGATATCGGATCGTTAACACACTTTTTCAGCAAAGAGACATAATATATTGGATGTACCAATGCTAATTCAGTATGTAACTCAAATTCGAAAGGCATTCTTGTCAATAAACCTCAAAATGTGATAAGGGCACACATAACAGGGACTAAGCTTCTCTTTCTTTCAAACCCTCATCACACCCTTCATGAGTGAGATTTTCAAGTAGACCCAATCATCAACATCAAATTTGAGCTCTATTCTCCTAACATTGGAATAAGACTTTTGTCGACTTTGAGTCATTTTCAACCTTTCACGAATAAGTAAAATCTTTTCCATAGACTCATGCACCAACTCGGGCCTTATCAAAGCGACCTCACCAACTTCAAACCAACCAATAGGATACCTACACTTCCTACCATTAAGAGCCTCAAACGGTGCCATCCCAATACTATAATGTTAGCTATTATTATAGGAAAACTCAATCAAAGGCAAATGATCATCTCAATTACCCTTGAAATCAATCACGCAAGCCCTCAAAATATCTTCCAATGTTTAAATAGTACGCTCGGCTTGCCCATCGGTCTAAGGAGTAAAAGTCAGCACCAAGACCCTTTTGGAATGATCTCCAAAACTGAGATGTGAATGGAGTACCACGATCAGAGATAATAGGGAGGGCACTCCATGCAACCTCGCCATTTCCTAAATATAAATCTTAGCATACTCTTCGATTGAAAATGAAGTCGTAACGGGAAGGAAATAAGCCGACTTCATCAATCAGTCTGCAATAACCCAAATTGAGTAAAACTGACGATGAGTATGAGGTAAACCCGAATCAAGTCGATATGTAGATCTTCCTATTTCCAAGTAGAGAATGCTAATGTCTTGAGCCAAATCACCGGGTTTTTGATGCGCAACTTTTATCATTGACAATTAGGACATTTAGCAACAAATTCCTCAATATCATTCCTCATCTCATTCAACCAATAGACCTCCCACAAATCGTGGTACATTTTTGTGGCTCTCGAGTGAATAGAATATCAAGAACTATGAGGTTCCATCGAAATCTCATTCCTCAACTCATCAATATTCAGAACACATAACCGACCTTGGTATCGAAGAACACCATATCCTATTAGGAGAACGCCTCAATGGATTTTTCAAAAATCTACTTCTTCAAATCAACTATAACCGGATCAAGATTTTGCTTCAACTTCACGTCCAATACAAGAGATAATTCCGAATAATTCTGAACAATCACACCACCCTCATTAGAATCAACCAAGTGAAAACCTAATCGAGCCAATCTATGAACATAATGAACTAGCTCTTTTTTACCATCCTCAATATGACCAACACTACCCATTGATAGTCAACTAAGAGCATTTGCCACCACGTTCGCATTACCCGGATGACAAAGGACATTCATGGCGTAATCTTTCAATAACTCAAGCCACCTTTTTTCGCAAAGATTCAAGTCCTTTTGGGTAAACACATACTTCAAGCTCTTGTGGTTGGTAAACACATCTACATGAACACCATATAGGTAATACCTCTAAATCATTAGAGAAAAAACTACTGCCACTAACTCCAAATCATGAGTCAGATAATTCTTCTCATGTACCTTCAATTTCCTTGAAGCATAAGCAAGGACTTTCCCATGTTGCATCAAAACACAATCAAGACCAATCCAAGAAGCATCACAATATACCACAAAACCATCTAATACTTCTGGTAATATCAATTTTAGGGTTGAAGTGAGTCTATCCTTTAGATCTTGGAAACTCTTCTCACAAGCTTCCGACCATAGGAATTTTACCTTCTTTTAAGTCAATGTCGTCAAAGGCAAAGCAATAGAGGAAAATCATTTCACAAACCTTTTATAATAACCATCCAACCCAAGAAACTCTAAATATATGAAGTGGATAAAGGTTTAGGCCAATTTTTAACTATCTCGGTCTTCTTAGGATCAACTTGTATACCTTCGCCGGAGATAATATGGCCAAGGAAGGGGGACCTCAACCAAAATTCACATTTGCTAAACTTATATATGATTCCCGATCCTTGAGAATTTGCAATACAATCCTTAAATTCTCAACATGCTCATCTTCACTCCGAGAGAAAATCAAAATATCATTGATAAACACAATCACGAACATGTCAAGATATTGCTTGAAGACCCTAATCATTAAGTCCATGAATGTCGTCGGGGCATTAGTCGAACCAATACACATTACCAAAAATTCATAATGACCATACCGAGTTTGAAGATATATCTTCGGAATGTGACAAAAGTCATCTTCGGAATGTCACTCTTATTTACCCTCAATTAGTAATAACCCAACCAAAGGCCAATCTTGGAGAAAAAACTCGTACCTTGGATTTGATCAGACAAATCATCAAATCCTTGGAATAGGATATTTATTCTTTATGGTAACCTTATTCAATTGATGACAGTCAATGCACATTCGGAAGGAACCATTCTTCTTTCGAACAAATAATATCAGAGCACCCCATAGAGAGATACTTAGTCTGGTAAAACCTTTATCCGAAAAATCCTTCAATTGGTCCTTTAATTCTTTAAGTTATGTCGGGGCCATATGGTAAGGAAGAATAGATATAGGTTGCGTATCTGGGAGAAAGTCAATATTGAAGTCTATTCCCCTTTTATGAGGAATACTAGGAAGATCATCGGAAAACACTTCTAGAAATGCATTTACAATTAGGACTGACTCAAGAGTAGGCGTTTCGGAGTCCTTATCCCTCATATAAACAAGATGGTGAATGCTACCCTTAAGAAATAATTTTCCTAGTCTATAGGCACGATATGAACTGACCCTTAGGCGCTGAATTTCCCCCTTTCCATTCTAAGATAGGTTTGTTTGAAACATGGAATATGACGAATCAGATCCTACAATATATGGAAGCATAGCAAGAGTAAAGACAATCGATCCATACCAAGTATAACACCAAAGTCTAACATATTAAGCTATACTAAATTAAAATGAGTAACTTTGTGAGAAACGCAAACAAGGCATTTTTTTATCGACTCCTTAAACAACAATGGAATCACAAACCGGCGTAGAGACTAAAAGGGTTATAAAAAAATATCGGGACCGACATCAAATCTCATAGACACATAAGGAGTCACAAAAGACAATGTAGTACCCGGATCAAGCATTTCATATACATCAATATGAAATACTTTTAACACACCGGCAACATCCAGAGAACCCTCTTGATCATGTCAAGTCTGAACAGCATAGAACCTATTCTGACAAGGAGCACCCGAACCAGAACTACTAGGCTGAGCTTGTCTACAATCCTTTTTCTTAGTAGCTTGCAACGGATAATCTCTCATGTTGTGACAACTTTTCCGCACCCATAGAAAACAGTTGTATCGGTTAAGCATTTTCCCGAGTGACTCTTTCCACAATTTTGAAAAAAGGGAATAGAAGATACATTTCCACCACTTCCTTGAGGCTTAGGGTTAAATACCTTATATTTGTTGAACTTGGGAGCTAGATAATTTGAAGAACCTTAACCGGAAAACCTTTGCCGAAATTGAGGACGACCATGTCCACCAGACCTAGAATGAGAAAAGTTACCATCACCGATCCTTTCCCTCTTTGACTCCCTAGACTTCTCTTTTAGCTTCTCTTTTTCAATTTATTGGGCATGTATCATCAAATGAGAGATATTCATCTCTTTGCTCAACATGGTAGTACAACACTCCTTAACCACCATTTCAAACACATTCGGTAGTACAACACTCCTTAACCACCATTTCAAACACATCCGACACAAACTTACGTATCACTGCCCTAGAGTCGTCAATCATAGTCTGAGACTACTTAGACAATTTAGTAACCTTCAAAGCATACTCTTTTACACTCATATTTCCTTGACGAAGATTAATGTACTCAAGCACATTTTCCACTCACATCTCTAGAGGAAAGAAACGATCAAGAAAAGCTCCTTTAAATTTCTCCAAATCAAGAACCTGCATCAATAACTCTCTCTTTCTTCCATTGGTTGAACCAAACTTGAGCAACACCCTTGAGTTGGTAAGCGGCTAATTCTGCCTTTTCTGTTGTTGACACTCCCACAATTTCTACTATATTATAAATCTCATTAACAAACTCTTAAGGATCATCATCAACTTTCGACCCATGAAACTTCGGGGGATTCATCCTAGTGAAGTATATATCACCTTTATCGCTACCATCCTCACATTTGGGTTCACGGGAGCAATAGCATCCCTATTAGCTTGGGTCGTCATAGTGTAACACCCCAGATTCAAAAAAGAGCAACATAGTAAATTTTGAAAAATTCCAGGTGTCATTGACGGAGGCCAACCACGGCCCATGAAGTCGACCACAGACCGTAGTTCTGGTCCGTCGATGGGCACCCAAAGACTACCTAGAAATCTTGGAACCACGGCTGGACCAACGGACCGTCAATAGGTCCATGGTCCGTGGTTGAGGGTCCGTGGTCCAGACCCCAAAATCCATGTTTCAGAATTCAGTTATGGTTGTGCAGGATGGACCGTCGATCTGTCCACAGTGCGTCAGTCGTGGCCCATGAGTGGTAGTTCGGCAGTTAATTTTAGGGGCAGTTGGGTATTTTCCTAATTAGTCTAGCCTAATACTATATCATTTTGCCTATGCCTAGGACTCCTATAAAAAAATTTAGCCCCAAATTCCCCTCAATAGAAATCATTCTCTCAAATTTCTAAAAGAAGAACAAGTCTCCTCTCCAAAATATTTCTCACTCTAGAACTTGAAGAAGAAGAAGGGTTGAAGCTAAGGTTCAAGTTTAAGTCTCCATTCTCCAATTTTTTATGGGCTTTGATAGCAAGGTATGATAGCTTTTCATCCATGGAGCCCCTAAGTTCTCCAACTAAAAAGTAGAAATTCCCCAATTTGAGTTAGGGTTTTCTTCTAAGTTGTGGGTCTTTATGAATGTTGATTCAATTGATTGAATTATGATTTATTATGCATGAATTGAGAGGATTACATGATTTTATGATGAATTCCCATGTACCCATGCTTAACCGATGTTTCTAGGATGAAATTGATGTAAATGGGTTTTACCCTATGAAAGGAGAATTTATGGGTTTATGTGCATTCTTATAGGATAAATAAGATGTGATATGTATTTATTTGAGATTGAAGCAAATGTTATGATTATGATATGAATTGCTTGGAGTGTGAAGCATATGTTATGAATTATCGATTATTGATGTAATTGTTGTGGAAGGGATCTTTCCCACATGATTTTCTTATGTATAAATGTGAAAGGCTTTCTCGCATTGAATGATTTAAGGTTGAAAGGATTTCTCACCTAAAATGAATCTAAGCTTAGGAAATGTGAAAGTGATGAGGCTAGAGGCGAGATTACCCATGACCTCTAATGAGAAGAATATGAGGCGATTACCCATATTCCTTAGAATCGGACTAGAGGCGAATACCCATGATCCTAAGTAAAAGACAAGAGGCAAGTACCCATGTCATATGATAGAAACACAAGAGGTGAATACCCATGTCACATGATGAAAGGACAAGAGGCGACTACCCATGATCCTAAAGTATGTTGGACAAGAGGTGACTACCCATGATCCTAAAGTAAGAGGGACAAGAAGAGACTACCCATGATCCCAAAGTAAGAAGGGTTAGAGGCGATTACCCATGTTCCTTTATAGTAAGGCAAGAGGTGATTCCCCATGTCTTTAAAAGATAAGATAGGATATGTTATGATAGATGATGAGCTTGGATTGTTGCTTGAGTTCGCCTTCCATGATGTGTAAGACTAGTGGCGGATTACCCATGTCTTGACTATGTATGAATTGTGGTTACTTCAAGAAGTACTCCTTATATGTGAAATGATCTATTATGTGCATTGATTATGCTTTATGACTTATGTTGTATAACGTTTATGTTATGTTTACGCAACTTATCATATTTAGTACATTTTTGTACTAACGCATACTCTTGCCTACATTTCTTATTCAAATGTAGGGTCTGGCATTCCCGACTCTCTTTCACATGGCTAGGATCTATACTAGAAGAAGAGTTGAAGATCGGTGAGTCCTCATTCATCCGAGGATTTGGCCACTACTTTCCTTATGTTCGTTTCATTTGAGTTTTGGACAATGTTGTATGGGATGTGTCCCGAGATCCTATTGTATTAGATGGTTTTTGAGACAAGTGTATTAGACTCCCGTTTTGCAATTAAAAACTTTGGTTATGTTGAAATGTTTTAAATCTTATCGATTTCTATTATCTTGACTATGCAAGCTAAGTGGCTTATACGAGGACTCTCGGGGTCTTGTATTTCATGTTACATCTAGGGGGTACCCCTGGATCGTGACAATAGCTTGAGCCAACACTTGAAAAGCGGCTCAGAATTTGGCATGAGTCACTTGCTCGGCCAAAGTATTGACAGGAGGCATATCCTGAATAGTATCGGACAAGAGTTAGGAGAAAACCCTATATTGAGATAAACTCTATCGCACGACTTTAGAGTAGTGAAAGAAGTGAATTTTCCTAAATGTTCTGTAGCCTCCAATTCATAAATATGGCATGCTTCACACTCATGAACAAGACTCTACTCAATGCAGCTTGTCAGAAATCCTAGAATCTTACTAAAACCTGATGCTCTAAATACCAAGTTTGTCACGACCCAAAGTACCCCTTAGTTGTTAGAAGAAGAATAAAACCCTGAGGGGCCCTAAACAAGCCACTTGACATAAGTATAACGTTAAAAAAATACAACACGAGAGAGAGAACAGGCAACATAAGTCTTATTTCATGAAAGAAATCTGAACATAAGTGCGGGAATCCAAACTTAGTATGGCATAGCCTTTATAAACATCATAAGAGTGGTTGGGACATAACTCATACACCACATACAAGTCTGAAACAAAAGACAATAAGAGAAATAAAGCAACAATGGTATTGTCCTCGAAGCATGAGGACTCACCAATCCACGGTACGAACAAAGTAATCCAAGCTAACCACGAGTTGGAGGAGGAGTGTTGGATCCTATATTATGAGACAATATAGGCACAAGTATGTATTATTACGATAAATGTACTTAGTATAGGGAAATTCATAAAACGTAGGCATGATAACATGATGAACTTAAACATGATATGCAAGACAAAGTAAAATGAAGTAAAAGCTTTTAGAAAGAAATCATAAATCATCTACGAGGTCAATGCATACTTAAAACTGTTTGAGAGACTTTCATAAAACCTTTGAAGAAAACATTAATCATTTGTGGAATATTTACCATTAACCGTGAGCTATAACATAGAATCTGCCATGACCCTCACACCGAAAAGAATAATCTACTTGCCAAGGTAAAATTATGTCACATTCATTCTTTGCTAAAGTGAATCCACTAGCTTAGGTCAATTGAGACAATCATACGTGGGCGCGTAGTTATGGACAAGAGAATTGCTACTAAAGACCAAACTTCTACTAACAGTATGGTCTTCATTCCAAAGTACTCTTGGTGCTAAGTAATCTCAACGAAAAATACATAATCATATTCATATCAAAATACTTGGAAAGGCAACAATTAAGATTGCCAATCCAATTATAAGTCATTATAGAGTAGCTCATTTCAAATCAAGATTTCGTAAAACTTTCATAGTAAAACACTTACCTTTCTAAGAATCTAAATCATGGTTTTATTCAACTATGAGAAAACCTTTCACAAACCATTGACACTTTATAAGCATTCTTTAGTCATAAATTATTATTTTCATAAAACATGTATAAATCCTTAATCAAATTCATGATCATAGTTCATAATTTCATAAGCATTGTTCATAATTCAAGTTCAGGCATAGGCATGGGTCCCTATGAAATCAATTGAAATTCATGTAATTAAATCAAATCATGCATAATAAGATTGAATTTAAACAATTGAATCATAATAAATAGGACCAATGGAAAATTTCATGAAACCTTAATAGAATTGGATTAAATCGAATTAGGAGATTGAGATTCTTTTGGGACCCAATGAATTAAAGGGATCCATTGGTGAATTCACACATACCTTGATAATTAAAGCCCTAAGAATCCAAGGAGAATGAAACCTTGAAGCTTGAAACTCTTGCTCTTCACCTTGGAGCTCTTGAGAGAATTTGAAGAAGAAAACTTGAGGGATTTGGGAGATTTTTAGTGAAAGCGAGAAATTAGGCTTAGCGGTGAGGATAAAAATGAGCATAGGGGTAGTTATAAGGCTAAAATGATGTAGTTTAGGGGCTAGATGGGTAGTAAAAGACCAAAATACCCTTGTTTAAAACTATCGAGTGACTTCTACAGTTCTGAACTACGACCTGAAGGTCTTCCTACGGACCGTCCTGGTCAACCGTAGAATCACTTATTAGGACTTAAAAATCCTAGACAATTTCAATGAATCATTACTACGGGTCGACACCTCTTCTATGGCTCGTAAACATCACCCGTAGAAGCCAAGTGACTAAAACCCTCCAAGTCCAAACACTTTTTCACAGAACCCATCCTACGGATCCCACGACCTGTAGGTCCAAGGTTCCCAAAATTCACCAAGTCTTTATCAACTCTACGGCACTTCCTATGGCCCGTAGAAAATCTTACGGCTTGTCATGTTCATCCATAGACCATCATCAAGGACTTGACATTTTCCAATTTTTCGAAACCATTCCTACGGCTGCCTTCTACGAACCGTAGATCCTGCATCAGTCAACCCAAAATTTGCAACTCCTTTCCAAACTCAACTTCCATTTTCTGAGGTATTACACAACTACTCCCTCCGTTCCTATTTGTATGTCACCATTGTAGGTTTTACTCCCCTTAAGAAACTAGGTAAGCTTACCATTGTATCCTTATTTAGTGTTCTGCTGAAGTCAGGTTTTCTATAAATGAACATGAATTTATTTACTTTAATTAACTGATTTGACCAATGAACATGATTAATTACTTAATTTTTCTATGTTCGACAAATGTATATTTTCAAGGCTAAGAACTTTCAAAGGGTAAAATAGGAAGAATAATGTCATTTATGCATTGGTTTTGTGAAATGACAAATATTACGGACCATCTATTTTTAGTAAGGATGACATATAAAATAGAACGACGACATATAAATAGGAACGGATGGGGTATTCAGAACCATTTGTTTTTAGTAAGGACAACATATAAATAGGAACGAATGTAGTATTTTCTTCCTCTATCCCAACTATATTTACTAACTCTGATCTTTGTCATTGTGTGGAATATATATAAGTAACATTCCCTAACTTTGATACTTTTTATTTTCTTCTAGACAGATCAACTCCCAAACAGCCCCGTCTTAACCACTAGGCCACTAAAGTCATCGCTTGGGCCCCAATATTATTATTATTTTGGGGGGGGGGGATTTTTTTTTTAAAAAGTACTTATACATATTATAGAAAAAAAATTACTTTTAAATTATAAAAAAATGTGTAAGAAGTAAAAAAGAAATGTTGTTAGTTTTCCCACTTTAGGAAAGTGAACGAAACATTTTTGGGGAATAATTTCCTTATGTGGGAAATTGTGCTTTCTTGGTTATCTCTAAGAATTTGACCTTATATTATTATTTACCTTATATTCATCTTTTTTATTATTTTTATTCTCAATATTGAACTCCTACAAAATCTTTTGATTTACTGTTGCTTACAAGTTGCAAAAGAATAAAATTTGCTTTTGAGTGTCTTCTTCAAAATCTCAAGAAGTGCGACAAGCAATCATTATATTGAAGGAACGCAACACTATTTCGATATTGTTATATCAACTTATCAAATTCGTGTCAGGTTTTATTATTCCAACTTTATTTTATAATTTTTTCTTGTTAACTTATTATTGTTGATGTTCTTAATTCATAAGTATACCATCTTGTTTTGAACAGTTTGAAGCATATGAAAATATTTTGGTTTCTAGATGATGATAATTTTAAAAAATATTGTCTTAACATTGAACTTTCTTTAACACATAATAGTTATTTTGATATTAATGATTTAGATTTATTTTTTGAATTAAAAGTGTTAAGAGAAATAATACAAGTGAAAGATAATGATCTAATGGAAATACTTGAAATCAAATAAAAAGACTTGATTCTTTCCCTAATGCATATATTGCTTATAGAATAATGTTTAACAATTTCTATAACAGTTGCTTCAATTGAAAGAAGTTTTTCGGAACTACAATTGATAAAATCTTATCTAAGATCAACAATGTCTCAAGAGAGAATGAATGAATTAGCTATATTATCAATTGAAAAGGAATTACTAAAACAAATCGATTATAAAACAGTAATTAATGACTTCGCATTTAAAAAAGTTAGAAAAGTAAATTTTAAATAAAAGTATATATGATCTTTTTTCTTTTTAAAAAAATATTAAAGCTCATTTTTAGGATTTCACTTTAAGGCCTCCAATCTTATTAAGTCTACCCTGCTCCCAAAGAATGCAACAGCTTGTTGAAAAGATAAATAAATAAAGGGAAAAAGGACAAATATACCCCCTGAACTATCGTAAATGGTATGCAGATATCCTCCGTCATATTTTTGAGACATTGGTGCCCCTGCCGTCCAAAAACTAGAGCATATATGCCCTTCACTCTAACGGAAGACTAAATAGGGACACGTGGCGCAATCTTATCCGTCGATAAATGTCAGATCGATGGATAAGATTTTGACACGTGTATGTCCATTAGTATAAAGGGTATATATGCTCTAGTTTTTGGACGGCAGGGGCACCAATGTCCCAAAAATATGACGGAGGGTATTTGCATACCATTTACGATAGTTCGGGGGTATATTTGTCCTTTTTCCCATAAATAAATAAGGTTGTCGAAGGGGATGATACAAATGGGGTCATTTTCTGTTTGTTGTCTTATTTCCTTTCCTCAAATGGCTCATTTTCCTTTGGGTACGGTTTCTAGTTATTTAATAAATGGGCTATGCCCTATTTTCATTTTTTTTTTTAAAAAAAAGATACAAATGGGGCCATTTCCACAAAAAAAAATTAAGTTAAAATTTGAAAAAGAAAAATCTGATGAAAGTAAAAAGGACAAATTTAAGTGTTTACATACAGCTTAAAGTGTTTACATACAAATTTTTAAAGAAAGTGAAAAAAATGTAAGAAAAAGGATAATAATTCATGTTAATTCTTAATTATTAGTGTGCCACTTGACCTGCTATGTACTAGTAATATTTTTTGTTGTTTCAAGAAAAGAAAAGAAAAAAAGAGAGAGTAAGAATGAGAAGCAAAGAGAAATGGAAAATGACAAATTAGTCAGTGTTTGTAACGCTTATGCTTAGAAAATGTCAAAAGAATTGTTTGTTCTACAATTGGAATGGACCCTCCCCAACTTTTGCTTTTACAAAGAGAATCCCCTCTAATAGTGAAAAGTGCAAAAAAACATCTCTATAAATAGTTAGTTCCTCGTCCGTTCACTTTTGTTTGTCATTTGTTTCTAAAATATATTTTTATTTATATTTATCTTTTTTATCATATCAAAAAAAAGATAATTATTTTTTCTATGTTTTACTCTCAATATTAAATACTTATTCTTCAAATTATTTTTAAAAAATTAATATTAAAAATGAACGAATATAATAGAAAGAAAAAAAGAAAGAAAATTTGCATGGGCAACGTAAGTTGAATTGTTGTTTTGTCCCATAAATAAAAAACTTTGATATATAACACCCCATTTCCTGTTCTTCTTCTCCACTAACTTCCACCCACTCTTCTCTCTCTCTCTCTCTCGAATAAAAATGGGATTTTTGAAGACTAAAGGAGAGATTTACAAAGCTGCTGAAGATGTTGATGTTGGTCCCAATAGTAATCAATTTTATCTCACAGCCAATGTCAAAGGTTTATCTTATTTACTAATTATATTGCTTTCTTTTCATTTTTCTCTTTCACATCACTTCAAACAATCCATATTAAAAATGTTAACTCACTCATATATACAAAAGGAGAAAATATTTTTAAAACTTTTCTACATATACACTTTTATTTTTTAAAGATTGTCCTGGTTTTTGCTTCATCTTATTATGGGGTGTTTAATTAATGAATGAATAGATTAGGTTGGATTTAGATGGAGTGAATAAACGGATGAGTTATTAATTTACCTAAATGTTATTTGAATTGAGATGAGTTATTAGGCTAAATAATTGGTTAAAACTTAATCTATCAACTTTTACTAAGTTTAAATTTCTTTATTTGATTTCTTAATTAAAATAAATTCTTTAGTATGACTATGGGAGATTGATGAGTTCTTGAATTATTAAATAGATCGGATAGGACGAATATAATCTTCTTATGATTTAATTTTCCTACCTTAAATCATCTTTATTTTACAAAGTTGATCATCAGATGAATTTCTTTCATTAAAAATTATAAATATTAAATAATTTTTATATAATTAATTAATTTTTTATATATATATTTTAATCCCCTTAACGAAAATTCAAAAAAAATAAATGAAATGCTTGATGCAAGTAAAGATAGGATGGGGTAAACCTGGAGGTGAAAGGTGTATAGTGTATACGTTTCAGCATTTAATGAAAAGGCAACGGCCAAAAAATATGGTTGATTGATCATAATTGTTGGAGAAGGTTGTTTAACTTAATTAAATTTTGTTTTCCTTTTTATTTATGTAATTTTTTTTTTATAAGTTACACATCATTTAATAGCTAGTTAAGATTTATGTTATCATGAATAAAATTAATACAACATTTAATTTGCAATTTGAAAATTAGTTAAATTTTGTTTTGAGTCAGGGATCTATCATAAATAGATTCCTTTCCTCACCTCTGAGATAGTAATAAGATTTGTGTTTATTTTTAGACATTCTACACGAATATGTTATTTTTGTGGATTATATTACAATTTTAGTATATTTATATGCAGCCCCTAGGATGGCCGGGTTTCTTGTTAAAGTGTTTGCATGGTTGTTGGAAACGCCCATCTTTGGATCCATTATGCTCTATTTTCTCAAGAGAAATAACTTAATTCACAAGGTACATTAATTTTATCTCATATTATATTAAGCTATATTATATAT